>VZSV01000044.1:5086787-5100489 GCA_013398735.1 Nothocercus julius | reverse complement strand
CTGCTTTTTCAGTGTTTTTTATAACCAGGGCACCCACCCCATTCACCAGCGGACCCACATTTTCCCTGATCTTCCTTTTGCTGTTAATATATTTAAAGAAGTTTTTCTTGTTATTTTTAACATCCCTTGCCAGATTGACTTCCAACTGTGCCTTAGCTTTCCGTGTCGCTTCCCTGCATTCCCTGACAAACAGAAGCTATTCTGTACTCCCTGAACATCAAATTACATCGAATAGGATGAGAGTTTTTGAAGTTTTTGATAACCAAGACTCCCAAATACACATACCCATGCTCAAATTTAAAGCAGTCTGCTTAATGGATGAATAGATGCTCTATCTTCTCTTTTTTTTTGCCGCTTAGTTGAAGGTAGGAATAAAGGGAAAGTTTCTTCCAATTCTGAAGGTACTGCTTTGTGTAGCAGCAGGAAGTCTCAGTTTTTCAGATGATTATGAAAATACCTTATAGCTGATGAATTTGACAGAGATTATCACAGTATCACAGAATGGTTGAGGTTGGAAGGGACCTCTAGAGATCATATAGTCCAACCCCCCTGCTCCAGCGGGGACACCCAGAGCACGGGGCACAGGGTGGCAGCCAGGCGGGTTGGGAAGATCTCCAGAGCAGGAGCCTGCACAGCCTCTCTGGGCAGCCTGTGCCAGGGCTCTGTCACCGGCACAGGAAAGAAGTTCTTCCTCACATGGAGATGGATCTTCCTGTGTTTCAGCTTGTACCCATTACTCCTTGTCGTCTCACTGGCCACCACCGAGAAGAGTTTGGCCCCATCCTCCCTACATTCTCCCCTCAGGTACTTGTACCTGAGATCCCTGCTCAATGTTCTCCTCTCCAGGCTAAACAGGCCCAGCTTGCTTAGTCTTTCCTCATATGATAGATACTCTGGTCCCTTAATTCTGAAATGTGTTAATTATACCAGGAATGGGAGTTAGGAGAACTGCCTTTGTACTGAAGAAGTCCAAGAGTCTTCTCTTAATCTTGGGCAGTGTGACATCTGAGAGGGCAAAATTTGCACTTCCTGCATTCACTCCATGTCCTCTAAGGCTGGAGGTTGGAGTGGGACATGAACACCAATGAAAATGCAAAATTTTGGATTTTTGTTAAGTAGGGAGCACACAGCCAAAAGGGAAATACAGAGTTTGGATTGGGGTGTGGTAAGAGTATGTCTGTCATCTCTGACACATCTGAGCAATCAAGAAATTGCTCTGTCTGCAGTGGAAGAACCACACAGCATGGGATGCTCATCCTCAAGTGATGCACTAGTGCTTATTAAATTAAGTGCAGTATGCTGATGTAGCTCTGAACCAGAGTTCACCATGAGTGAACCAGACTCAGGTCAGGAAAGAGCAAAAACAATAGGTAAAGTAAGTTTATATCTACTTGTAGAGTCTGTCTGTATAATTTTATCTAACCTAAGTTTACCTAGTCGTTCATCACTATGGGTAACTAACCCTTTCTTCTTAAAGAAGAGCAGTTTATTTCTGCCAGCCTTTGCCAACCATAAATATTGAGGGTTCATCTTGGTCACATGATCTTCAGGATCTTACCATGTTATAGTAAACAAAGTGGAAGGAAAGACAATAAGCAGTACATTTTCCTTTTCCAATCTTAGTGCTGCAAAAGACTAAAAGAGGGATTTGTGTCCCCAGATAAGTAGGTGAGATCTCCTCACACACAGTCAATTCTACTTTTTTTTATGAATGTGGATTTCAGCTTGTGAATGGTGCTTTATGGTGGTTGTCTTTTCGTTGCGTGGATTGGTTAGTCAGTATAGAGCTAAATTTACATATTTCTCTTAGGAGAGGGTCCTTAGGGGGTCCTTCTGCCATGTACTATAAGCCCAGGGTATTTTTCCTAGTCCAGTGTGCATTCCTTCAAATGACTGTTACCCTTATTCCCCAGAGTCTTACCAGAAACACTGCCATGGAGATAGCTGTCAACGTGAAGGCACTGCATAATGAGACTGAATCTCTGCTCGTAGGAAGAGTTCCTTTGGTAAGGTGACACAATACTTGTTTTTGTTCCTTCACTGTTGCTAGAAGTGATTTATTCTTTGCACACTCTGCTGATTTAATAGATCAGCACAGAATTTCTGACATGTTATTGCAGTTCTGTAAGGCAAATGGGAGGTGATTACCTTGCATTTGTAGCTTGAATTGGAATGAGTTATGAATTGTTGTCTTAAGTTGGCAACCATCTCGCCTCAGTTCAGATGTCTGAGAGCTCATTTTCTGGGCACTTCTTTTTAATGGCCCTTGGAGAAAAATAAGGTGCTTCACCAAGACCTGTCCTGGAGGCCTGTCTTAAAGATAAATGTCTTCAGGAGGTTTGGAATTTAAGGGAGCATTTGATGTTCCACTACGTGTCCAGAAATTCCTACATGTGACATTGTGAAGACCAGAAAGATGTAAGGTTTCCTATGCTGGTCCAGTTTTGATATTAAAAATATCCTCAGTAGGAACAGTTACATTTTCTTTGAATTCAGAAGCAAACGTATTAGTAACTTACTGTCGATTTGAGTGTTATAATTACAAATTAGCATCTATGGGATTGTTTTCAGTTCCGTGAAACTTACGGTGTTTGTTCACGTACCTTTCTACACCAGTGACAGGTGATACAAGCCCATCTCAAAGTAACCAAAACTTAGTATGGTCTGAAGGCTTATGACTACTTAAGCTCTAAAATGAGTCACAGGTTGGCCTCATATGATATGTTTTATGAAAATTTTAAAAGGAATGTTATTCATTAGATGATTTTATCCAAGAAAACGAAAAAATATCTGCTTTTCTTTTTAGATTGCAATTATTAATCTCTCATTTCAGGCTTAATGGGGAATCAAAATAGAGAAACATATTTTAATTTTAAAATAGCTTGCGAGAAAGAATTAGAAGAAAACGTTTGAGGTGGTGATGCAATACTAGGACACAAATGACTTATCAAGGCAGTCTAGAATATAATGTTATTACGAAAACCTTCCAACTGAAACCCAACCCATTTCTGCACCGAGTTACAAACTTGCTGAATTGGTCCCTTGATCAGACCCCAAAGGCTAATCTGATTTATTTTGCATTTCTGATTCTTACATATTGTTCTTCTGTTTCTCATTATAGTCTGTGCAGATGTCTTCATGAGTCTACATAAAACTCATTTTTTAAAAACAAGTTTGTTAGAAGCTATCTAGATGTCTTCCAGAGAAGTTCATTAAACTCATTTGATATTGTGCTTATTTAGAACTGTATATTAAAGTCACAAAAACAAGGCACCCTGGTAGCTTTATGGGCATGTATTTTATAAAACAATTAAACTCCATGCATATCGGTCCCTCAGTGTATGAAAATAGAGACATATGAAATGTAAGGTGTTCCTTGATCATCAGCTGCTGCCACCATATGCTCTTCTCCAAATTACTTCTCTCCTCTGCCAGAGAAAAACATTTTTTTTTTTTAATTTTTCTTTTTTTTTTTTTTTTTCCTTTTCAATTCTCTCTCCCCACTTCTCTTCTGTAACCAAACGTCCTTAGTTGTATGTTGATGCCTTCATTGCATATGCTGCTTGGTAAGCCTTTTCTCTGGTTGCTGTTTACCAACAGTTTCCATCTTTCCATTTTTGCTTCTGAAGCAGGTGAAAAAAATTTAAATATATGTAAGAGAGGACTCTGATTTCTGCAGCCTCCAGTGAGATATGACTAACACCTAAGTGACAACAAGTGGTGATTTAGCTGTAAAGGCCGTTTTTAGCGACACAATTAGATGGGACAGTGAAGCTCATCTGTGACATTCCAGCCATAACATCCCAGATAGTTATGGCTGGAAAACAATTTCGAAAAAAGAGACACCTTACTATGTTTTGTCTAGACATTTTCCAAATGCATCATTTCAATTTTTGCTTTTTTAAAAGCTTTTTCACTGTGAAACAGTTTCACTGCTGGAAACTTCAACTTCAGTGTGTTAAGGGAGAAAGGAGGAAGAACTGAAGAAAATCTTTACTTTAAGTGTGCAACATTCATAGTGGTAATTTTCATTTTTTAAATAGGAAGCTTTTCCCTGATGTGCTAGCAGGACAAATTACCCTAAATGAATGCTATACCAAGAGGGAGTTTATATTTCTAATATTACTGTACTAAATAGTAAATCTTACTAAAGTTGGTCTCTCCTCTGAAAAAGGTTATTATATGCAACCTACTGAAGCTTTATCAGCAAAACCTACCCAACAGAATCAAAATCTTTGTCCAGCACTAAAATTAAAGATTCTCCTACAACTGCAATTTAGAAATATATTCCTTAAAGGGGTGTTCAGATTGCTTTATTGGTAGTTCTGTGCAGCTTGTTCTGGGGTTCAATGGTTCACCTCAGACTGGTGTTTCAGCAACCCCAGACGAGCCCCAAACTGCTTTCCTGTGGATCAGCTGCCTGCCTGTCCTCTTCTTCACAGGTTCGACTCTCACTGCAGCTACAGAACACAATTTTCGGACCAGGGTTTTAAGGCACTACCATGAGATTCCCAAAATGTCCACAGAGCCAAATTCACATGGGTGAAGCAAAGGGTCAGCAAAGCTCCAGTGTTTTTGCATTGTCGCCACTTTCTTTTCCTCTCCCCTCTGGGGCTGCCCTACTTCAGACCTTGTCCCCATTGCTCCCACTGGCAGCAACTGCCCCCGGAAGAGGTAGCACAGACACTGTATCATGCAAAGGTCTTTGGGAATTGAGCATCTTATGTAAGATCTACCGGATCTACATCTTACTCCTTGACCAGAAAAGAGCTATCCACATATGAAGAAATCTGCAAATGGTAACTTGGGTTTTGTCACGTTACCATCTTCCCAGGTTTTTTACACTGCTTTTCACACAAAGATTTCCCACACTGCTGTTCTTTTAGTGATTTTTGTCTCTCTCTTTTGTCCTGGAAGTTCCCATTTCTAATGTTGTGTTCTAGTAGCAATGTTATCAGGTAACTTTGGGTAGCATGAAGCGTCAGGATTGTGGTGACAGATGCCAGTGATGGACAGCTAGGTCCAGCTGCTCTGCACCCAAAGTCGCAGCTGGATTATTCGTCCCGTTGTGGTTGGGACCAGACTAATGTAGCATCAGGGTGGTTTGATGCCTCTTCAAAGGAAAATTTACTTTGGTAAGAATATTTATTTTCAGCATTTGTTTACATTCACTGCCAAGTAAGCATCTTTCTGTGGTAACAACACCTCTAGGTTAAATGTTACAGGTTAACAATACTATTAGTATTATTTTTCTACTTCTGTATAAACAGCAGTTAGAAGCTCCCCATGAAGAGCTGTTGTCTGATGCTTTGCACAGCGTGGAAACAGAGTTGAGAAAACTTGCTGAGATTCCTTGGCTTTATTATGTTTTTCAACCAAATGATGATGAGGTGAGTCTGATTAATACTTCCTGTTTCTAATTGATCTTAATTTTCTTTTAATAGGTGAAAGTAAGTTAGAATCCTTCCTAATCTGGACAGGCAGTTTCAGTAATGATGCTGGATCCTTCTGTGTGCTGTGAGCAAGCTTTTTAAGCTTAGGGCTTTTTCTCTTCCTTTGATGAATTTAAAGCTATTTAGTGGTTATTTAATAAAAGAAACAGATGAGAAAGTAATCCATAGTTAATCTGAATAAGACTGATTTTTTCTTCTGCAAAGAAATATAGCAGGATTTAGCTCTTCATTTGTTTTTTTGTTTGTTGTACAGAATTTAACCTTGTTGCTTTCGGTTAACTAAAGGTCACTATGTCTGTCCTTTCATGTAGGATCCTCCTCTGGATTATGCTAAGAGAAACAACAGAAGTACAGTGTTTCGCATAGTGCCAAAGTTTAAAAAAGAAAAAGTCCAGAAGCATAAGACCAGCCCTCAGCCTGGTATGTGTTTTGACATTGCAAGCAAAATAGCATTTGGGGAAAATGTGATTTTATGTGTTTGTAAGAGCTGAAATGATATATGTACTCTACCTATGAGTAACATCCTGACCTGTTGAAGATGATGTCTTCATTGGGAGGAGAATTTATTTCACTGCATTTAGAAAGCATGATTCAGGAGAACCCCAAGACCAAACTAAAAAAAAAAATACTGCAAAGATTTAATAATTACTGTTTCATTAGGAAGCGGGGCCTGGGTTTAGTTGGTGGTTGAACTTAATTAACTCAGAGCAACACAAGCTATACGTAAACACATCATTTCCCTGGGAAGGTCCAACTCATGTTTTTCAGATTAGTTTGAGAAGCTGTTCAATAGCTTTTATCACACTGGTTTAATTAACCAGCTATTCTTAAATTGCAGATGGGTTTTAGGGTTAGTAAGATCAAATGAAAAGCCACAATAGCCAATACTGGTTTCTTAATTAGTAGAACTTGAACAAACTCCACTCTCCTCTCTTCCCATTATTTTCTGTGAACCTATTTCCTTAATCTTACATCCAAGAGTTAATCAGTGGTCAGATGGTCCTAAAACTGTTTCCACATCTTGGTCTTTTCAATGGGAAGTAAATAGAAATCTGCAAAATCTTGCACTTATTGATTAGGTTTCAGATTAGACTTGGATTTCACTTCATTGTGAATCTAGCCAGCATTGGATGGAGTTGCAAAATTGTAGCAACTGATAGCATAACTCTAATGTCTTTCAAAAACCATGATCTTACTTGGACTGATGTCGGCAACTAACCTTAGAGAACAATGTTTCACAGAGAGCTTATTAATGGCCTGTGTAAAACGGTAGCTTAAGGAATATATGTTGCATTAAGAATATTAGAAAATTTAAGTTAAAATGGACTTGCTTGCTGCCATTGCTGTATCTGAGGTGTAGTTTATATATTAATTTTACATGTTAATAAGCTTTTGAAGGCTTCTCCTCCTGCTGGATGACTACCAATAAATTACTGCTATAAAGAAGGACAACTTTAGCTTTTGCGTCACTGACCCTGAGATGTTTTAATGTGAATTTGTGGGACAAGAGATTTAAAAGGCTTTATTGAAGAAACTGGAGTAAAGCTGAAAGCATGGCTGCAAAGCAAAGAACCCCAACCTTGTTTAGATACTTTCTCATGTTAACTGCTAACCTATAACCTGCATGTGAAAAGGAAGTTGTTGGTTTTTGTGGAAATGACACCTCTAACCTTTCCCTTGGCTAGCACGGCAATTCTACTCTGTTTTCCACTCTCTTTGGCCTAACCTTTGCTTGTAATGCATTTGAGCATGTAGAAATTAAGGGGGTTTTGCTCTTAACTTTGGTAGTTCAAAAATGGGGCACAGATGAAGTTGCTGCTTGGCTGGATCTGCTCAGTTTGGGAGAGTACAAAGAAATCTTCATCAGCCATGACATCCGAGGCTCAGAGCTTTTACATCTGGAAAGGCGAGATCTTAAGGTATTTCCTTTGTGCTACTTTTCTGCTATTGACCATTTTCTTTGACAAAACAACAACCAACTTTTCTTCTTTCCCTGCACTTGTTATGTGCTTGTAGCTTGGCTTACACTGTGCAAACATGCAATAAACTAATGTGCGCTGTCCTCTGGCCTGAATTTCTTAAATATTGAATCGTACTTGCAGCCCAGAATATCTTTGATATCAGAAATTTCCTTTTCTTGCATTTGATATAGAATGACAGCATTATAACTTCCGGCAGAAGGCTCAGGAAAAAGCTTTTTTGATATGTTACTGACATCAGTGAAATATAACATAATGTTAACTTTAAAAAGTCATTGTTTCACCTAGTCTCATTAAACAGGATCAGTGTGGATCAATTTATCAAGCTGCTGGAAATAATTTTGAATGCATGTACTGCAAAGGCAACAGCTGAAAGTTCACTGAGGTGATTTATTGTGCTATTACACTTGGATAGCTGGTGTGAAAAAGAAAAAACAGCTTAATAAATTGCAGCATTGGACCTATATGGCATTGGTGTTTGTGTGTTGAAACAGGCTTTATGATAGTTTTTTTCATCCATGCCTGATTTTAGCCGTGTAGTTTTTTTCTTAAAAAACACTTTCTTTTGTCTTTCTGGTTGTTTCAGAGTCTGAAACTTTCTTCCTCTGAGGTCAGATTGATAAGAACTAAATTTTGCAGGGAGAAATTTTACCTAAAAGTCTAAGGCTGTTATCTGAGCTTGCTGGTCTTTTTCAGGACTCACTTAAGTGCATCCATTATATGTAATAGAGACTATATCTTTGGGGATTCATTACATTACTTTTTCCGGGAACTCAGGGGTAATGAGTTCTTGATAATGTGTTTGCAACTACTCTTAGCACGTAAGATAGGAAATGAGATATTGTATAAATTGCAAACATTTACATTTAGAGTGCAAGTCATTGCTCTAGCCCCAGTGCAGTAGTCTCCAGATATAAGCAATACTTTGATGCAGATACAGTATTTTTCCTAAAATTTCTCATGCAGTTTGAAATCCTGACATTATAAGGTAGTGCTTTATATTGTGTGACTGTAACAGTAGCATGTGGCTGATACAGGTAGCTGTGATCAGTATTTAGCTGCTGTGTATTATTGTGTGCCCTTTGGTATTAGGTCACATAAGCTTCTTTCCATGGATGATGAATGCTGTTCTTTCAGGATAGTATGCAAAAACCACCACAGTGTTCCAGTCAATAGGTGTTACAAATTCCTGTTCTGAATGGACATTGAAGAATTAAAGAACTTCAACTGCATCACACAATGCATTGTTTTGCTAAAAGAGTAAGAATTTCTCAAAAAAAAAATAAAAGATCACAGATTTATTGAAATAAATGGTAAAAAGATCACTGTTTAACTAGACCTTTTGCCATGGATAGGGAGCAATTTTTCTGCATACCCAGAAGACCAGCACTTAAGCCAACCAACTATTAGCAGCAGGGTATTCATCAACTTGTTGTATCTGTTGCTCATACTGAATCAGTGCAAATAAAACACCATCACAAAGGTAATGCCCCAAAATTTCTAAAGGCTTTTCTTGGATAGAGCCAACAGCAAGACAGACTTTTACCATCCCCTCTCTCTAATGCCCTCTAGAAGCATTTGTGCATATTTGGAAGTGCTGCATGGAGCTTGGCCAGCCTTTTGGCCAAAGACGGGTTGTGCTCCGTGTAACAGTGTTGAATCCAAATAGTCGAGTTGAGTGCTCATCCTGCTCGGTGCATACGGGGCAGGATCTCTGCAGGCAGCCAATTAAGGATGGCTCAGGCAGGCTGTGCTTTTCTGACCGGTGACCTGAACTGGTGTCAAGATGTGTAACGCTGTCCCTGGGAAACGAGGAGCATGTCACAAGCTGCCCTGTTAGTTTGTCCTCCGTTTGCCTATTGGGATGTGCAGATGAGTCTTCAGGGCTTTTGTGAGCTATAGTCTGTCAACAGCCTCTCCTTCAGGGCCAGCTTTGTGCTTCCTAACAGGCTAAGGGCATTTGTCATTGATTCACAGCCTCCTAAGTCATGTGGGATTGATTTACTTCCATTACCTTTCATATCTACAGTAGAAAAAACAGTTGTCCATTTTAATTGGACCCCCTGGGCTCACCTTTCCTTCTGCGGTCAAAAATAGAGATGAATAGCAGTACCAATAAGAATTCGATGAACCTCTCCTTTCCCCTTTTCCCCACTGAAGTAGATTGGACTTGACTGAAGAATTGGACACCTGTAGTTGTATTTCTGCATTGCTTGTGGATCTTTTAGTTAGTTTAGTGTGTAGCAACTGGCTGCACCTGGAACCAGAGGCCCTGTTCATCCACTCCCTCACTAATACCCTTCCCCAGACTCTTATGCCTGATTTTATTTAAGGGCACCTTAGCGTTGCACATTAATGTGATTTTATTTTCCTCAAGGTAAGGATGAGCAGTGACTTGTGTGTGAAAAAGTGTGCTGTGGAAGCTGAGAGAGGACTCATCCTGATTTTTTTTTCTTAGTTAACCTTCTTTTACAAGTAAGCTCATTGAAAACTAGACTCTTACTTTGCTGAAATAAATGCTGTCTCTTAGCATTGACAAGCTTGTAACTTAGTAGTAATGAGAACTGCAATAGGTTGCACAGAGCTACGTGGTACTTTGTCTCCATAGCTCTCCATGGACCTGTAGGTTTTTTTTGCAGAAATGATTTCCACGTCTCTTGACAGCTTTTAATGAGTAGTGAGAGTTAGGCTAAAATCTTGTGGACTTGTGGAATTTTGCCTCTGGGTTTTGCTGAAGGGTTTTTTCAAAAGGACTTACAGAGAAATTTATGCTAGGATTTGTTAGATGCCAGATGTATTTGAAGTCTTTTGACACTGGCAGTGTAAATCAGGGAGATTTCTAATCTGGAAGGTGTTAATATTAGGGGCTACTTATATAAATTGTTTAATAGTGTTAAATTTTGACAAAATCTGTGGGGCAAACCTTGGGTTAGGAACCTAATCACCAAAATATATTGTAGCTGAAGAACTCTTGAAAGCTGTTCCAAGTGTATTTACACAATATACAAGGATATTTCAGGGATATTTTTATCCTTTTTTTTTTTTTTTTGGCCCCCAACGCTTGTTTTTTTTGAATGTTTTAGCCTCAGCTGTTGGAATGTTTTGAGCCTCAGCTGCTGGAGCAGGAGCAAAGTGAATGGGGAGATGGGGAAAACACAAGGAGAGGTGATCCTGTAGTTTTTAAGACCGTAGCTGGGACGGTGGGGGGACTTTTCCTGCTCAAAATCTGGCTAGACTTCTGTCTTTAAAATGATTATTTTGATTAAATCAATTTTTTGTTAGTTGACATCAATAAAATAGGGCCAGATTATAGAGCTCATGATGTAACTAATGCATGCACTTTTGGAGATCTTCCTTTTGTGACTGATACGTGATATGCTGCTGTTGCAAATCCGTTTGTTTTAAGATAGAGAATTTCTGCAAACCTTTCTGCGTCAGTAGTGAAATGAGAACACTCGACAGCTTCTAGCATCAGGAGTGTGTAAATCTTGATCAGCTGTTTTGGAGGAAATTACACAAGCATGAACATTCAGACTTTATTTTGTCAGATTTGGGTTTTTCTTCTCCTAAATGTGGCAGAATGTAATGAAAAATTGAGGTAGGGCTCTTGAAATTTACTGTCTTGATCTGAAATTACAGTAACTTTAAATAGAATGAAAACAAAACTGAATCATCTCTGTAACACAGGCAGTGTTGGTGAGACTTTGGAAAAGTTGATGAAAAAGTGGCCAAGTTTTCAGGAAATTTCATAACATAATTATTTCCTTAATGATTTTTGAGGTCTAACAATACCTCGCTCTGTTGCTAATCCAGCATAAGTTCTATTCATGGAAAATGTTTCTTTTGAAGAATTAGTAGTTCTTAACCTTTAATATGTGTGGCTTCTTGTGGCTTGGAAAGTATCCTACAGCTTTTCTCCATGTAGAATTTCTGCCAGATAGCAACTGGGATATTCGAGTTGTGCATATTTTAATTCATTGTAAAATTAAGTTCAGAATAAGAAAAAAAACATTCTCCAACTTCATATCTATAATGATAAAAGCTGCTCTCATTGTTGGATGAGTTTTAAATTAAGTGAGTTGATGTATAAGAATTTGTATTATGCTTTTGAAAGACAGCATTTTGTTGCATTAGCTACAACAAAATCTAAATTGCTGCGATGTGGAAAAAAAAAGAAACATTCTTTTCAGATAGGTTTATGAACAGCAGTAAGTTGTCCTTAAAGCCTTCTTTTGGGCCTTTTGTGAAGACATCTTGAACTCTCTAATTTTGACGACTTTGTGCAAAGTCACATATTTTGTGAATATTGCTAGTTTTCTGTTGAAGATACAATCATTTTTTTTTCCGTGTTTCACTAGCCAGAATGGAAACTTGGCTCCCTGAAAATTAATCCATCTGTGCTGTGCTTCATTTATAATGAAACAGTGAATCCATGCTCATCTTATTGATCCTTTCTTTGGGGAATTGCATGATGAACTGCATGCATAACACCTCCAAGTAATATACAGATTTTCTGAGATTTCCGTGTATGAGGAAAGGTAGATACAGCCTTTTTGTGCAAAGTGTGTAAAGAATGTTATATATGGCTTTATGATTTACTCGGTATGAAAATAGTTATTTCAAGCTGTGTCATCTACTCCCTGCCTTTAATATCTTTGTAAAGGCAAATTCTCCCATTTAAATATTTTTTTTTTTTTCCGAAGAATAGTGAACTTCAGTAAAACATTTTTCTTAATGAAAAACTATTTACACAAGGTTTATTTTACAAATAACTAATATTTATGTGTCACTTATTATTAATGACATGATGAACCAATGATTTTCAAGAGTTTTTCAAAGCTGGTTTATACAGATAAGAGAACCAAGATGAAAATTTATTACTGCAGTTGGGGATCATTAGCACAGTAGGGGTTTCCCATTATCCTTCTCTGACCATTGGACTACTAAAAATAGGGAAAAAAAAAAAAAAAAGAATCTGCTAAAGCTGTTATTAATGCTGAAAGAGGTTTGATATAAAAATCTATTGTTTACTTTCAGTCATAGGGAGATGGAAACCAGTATTAGAAACATTTTGGCAGATATTATTTGCTTAATAGGAGGTATAAAAAGATTTGCATTTTTTAAAATTATTTTCCTGTAGGATGTGACTTTCAGGATTTATTATTTTTAGCTCTCTAATGGTCAAGCTTACCCATGTAAGGAGACTTACCTTTATAGAATGAAAGCCAAATCCTTGACCTTAACTATTGTTCTCTGAAGGGAAGTTGTCCTACATGCCTGTAGACATTTCGGTTGGGAAGCGGGGGATGTGAGCGCTCATTGCTGACAACAGACACCATGGGGCCACAGATCAAGATGACATTGCTGGACAGAGGCTCTCAGCCATCACATCCTACCACGCTGTTGATTGCTGTGTTAGAGAGGAGGGGGAGATTGTTCTTTTTCTCCAGAAATTGTGCAAAGCGTTGTACTGTAGCAGTCAAGCCAAAGAGGCCTTTTTGAGAGATACTGCAGTGCCTTGGGTTGTGATTATTGCAGGTAAGTAATTTTCTCTCCGTAGGACAAATGGAGGTTCGTTGTATGCTGCAAGCTAGCTTCTGGTTAGGAAATACTTGACAGCGCTGCAGAATCTCAAAACCTTTTCCAAATAATGTTAAGTCAATTGTAGTAAGCACATTTCTAGGTATCTGTTGCACAGCTAAATCACGATCATTGCCCTTTTATTTACTTGGTAAATAAGCTCTCCTCTTTTTCTTTCTTCCTTTTGTTTTTTCCTTTTTTTTAAATTTTCTGTAGGACCTGGGGATAACGAAAGTGGGCCATATGAAGCGAATTCTCCAGGGAATTAAGGAGCTCGGCAAGAACACCCCTGCGTCTGACGTGTAATTACGCTGGTGCTCTCCCTGGAGAGAGAGGGGAGGTTGCCGGAGAGGCAAAGCTGTTACAGGCACTTAGCTGTCCTTGCGGTTTACTCTTTGGAAGAAAAAGCGCTGGTGTGTTTGTGCAGGCTAATATCTGTGAGTTCTTGTCTGGCGAAGAGCGCGTTGCAAGAGCGTAAAAGGTCTTGTGCCAAAAAAAAAAAAAGGAAAAGGTTCCAGGAAGGTGTTTGCTCGGTGCGCAACCTCGAGCGGTTCGGAGAAGCACATTTGCGTGACTCGTTCGCTGCATGGCGACTGGGGAAATCTATCTGAGAAGCGATGTGCTTTGCTTGCGTGCAGCGCAGGACGCCCCTCCTTGCGCCGCAGCGAGAGCCTCGTGCCGCGGGGGCGC
>VZSV01000044.1:5075134-5086765 GCA_013398735.1 Nothocercus julius | reverse complement strand
GCGCCTGCCTGCCCTGCCCGCTGCTCTGCTGCATGGCCCGCCTGAGACGTCACACACTTGAACAACTTTTATATAAGTCTGAATGAGGTTTAATTTATTTCTACTTGAGTGTGTCTTTTTTTCCCCCCTCCCCACCCCCGTTTCAGGCACTTTTCTATTCTTCAGTGTTGTGTTTTACCTGAATGTGTTCTACAGCAAAGGATGTGTGGGTGTGGAAACTTAGCGTTTGTGCCATACTCAGCAGATGATATGCATTATATATGAATGAAATGTTGTACAGATAGATTTTTAAATATACCATGTACAGAAGGTATATCAGGTAACTAACTTATGAGTAATTTTGAAAGACTGGTACCTCACAAAAATATCAATTGGCTTCCTGCATAGAAAATTATAAAGAATTTCTCATGGTGCATTAATGTAGTTAGTGACCTTAAACATCTGTAGCATATTTGAACTTTCAGGCACTAATCATTTTATTTATTCTGCTGTTCAAAAAGAAGGTTAAAAGATTAATGAAACATTTTTTTTTAACAAGGAAAATAAGTCTGTTTTATTTATAATACATAAGAAAAGTTTTAAAATGTAGCAGCTAATTTGATTTTTGTGGGGTAAATTTTTGCTCATTACTAATTTACTATTAATTTAAAATTTTCTGTGTATACATGCAAAGGCATCGATTTGTTTCTTGTCAATACTCCTACACTGGTAGATTATATAAATTTAAAAGAAAACAAACTCCAAGGTTTTACACTATGCATGCAAAGATGAATCACATACAAGATAGTAATTCATGAGTGTAAACAGGTTAAAAATTGAAAACCATCTTTGTTTATAAATTGCAGTAGAACAGAGTTTATAGGACTACTTACCATTTACTAAGCAAAACATAGCTTCATAATTGAGTTTCTGGTTAATTTGTCACAAGTAGTAACGTATAGAAAAATAATTTGCATATCTTTAGAGATTAAGAAGCTAAAAGCTATTTAAATGGTTGAGGTGAGATGATATTGCACCACACTGCACCCAAGAACTTGTGCACAATCTGTATTTCCCTGCTGCTTCTAAGGTTGGGTCATTCCAGCAAGGGGAGCTTGACTTTACCAAGTATCTTTGTCCATTCGTACAGGTTAAAGAATACGTTGCTCTGTGTTTGGTTTGTTATTGGACAGTAGAGCAGCATTTCTCTTTTCTAAAGCTTTTTTTACCCCCCAGTTAAAGGGGGACACTGTCAAGTACTGTATCCTGGTCTTGCCCTCCCTTTTTTCATGGCTGTGATAGGAAATGACTTTTGGAAAGGTTGAACAGGGACCACCTGGGGAGTGTTGTGGGCGTAACTGATTACCTTGGCATACAAACCCAAGCGAAAGGCTACGTACCATTATTTTTTCAGATCCATTTGCCAAGTGACGTTATTTTCATGCAGTTGTATTAAAAGCATATGCAAAAAATGGAAAATTTGGCAAAGAATGGAAAGTTTGTGGTTTTTTTGGATGTACTTGACATTGACCCCTGTAGTGGTGTTCGGATGCCACGTGCCAAGCCTTCATGACTTGTATTTCCTTTTTTTCTGTGTGTTTCTCTGTAGGCTACACTGCTTTTGAATGTGTGGCAGCATCGTGATCTCTGGCTGTTATGGTAGACTTTGCAGTTAATCTCCCGGTCGTAACTAATGAAAGAACTTCCTTTACTTTCCTAACTGTAGGATAAATTCTCTCTAAAAATTTCAGCCTTGCTACATGTAATGAATTAAGCTGGGCCATAGAACCCAATTCCTTAAGGGTCCACAGTGATTGCAGCAGAGGCCTACACCAAAAATATTTAAAAATTGGGAGACACTTTTAGGCAGGGAAAATGTCCACACGTTGTTTGTAAAGCAACTTTCTTACGACACTCTTCAGATTACCTCAGTATAGGGCAACTTATTGCCTGTCTCTGTACAGTTCAGTTTTTCTAAATGACACCAAAGAATTTAACGTAGGTTCCATGCGAAAGGAGAGTGTTAAATGTGCAAGTAGGAAAAAAAAAAAAGGCTATTTTAAACATCATTTATGCTGTATTTAATAGATGCCCAGGAGAGCAAGTTTTATGCAACTCCATGCCTTAGATTAGTATTGGATCTCAAATCCAAATTTGGAGCCCCAGAGCGGGCTCAACATATTTTAAGGTTTGTAACTGCGTTTAGTAATGTGGCTTTTCTAAAGAAAGATTTTTGAACACAGTATTACAGTTCGAAGATGACTGTAGATTTCCAAGTATTTGTTTTTTCTTAACTGTTGTAAAAGCCCCAGCTCCTAGAATTAAGGATTGCAGAGTTGCATTTTTAATGACTTGAATTTATTATAACTTAATCCTAATGGCTGAAATGTTTCAAAGCATACCTCCTGATATTTCAATAGTGAAAAAAAAGGTAAACAGCCCCACTACAAGTAGTTAGGGGGTTCTCTTCTAGAAACCTTGTAATAGTTATCCCAGTAGAATTTTGGAGCCTGATTCAAGATACTAAAATCATCAAGTCAAAAATCGCCGTATGAAGTTTACTGGGGCAAGAAAAAAAAATCCATAATCTTAGCTTCTCCTGAACATGCATGTTCAATCTCTGCTCCTTAAAATCTAAGACAAGAATGCAGAGCAATCTGTTTTTTGAAGTGATTGGTATTCATGTAGATTAATGGCCTACACTTAGGAAAGAAGAAGAGAAGAAATGCATGTTTTAAAATGATAGCAGATTGCTAAGTGTATACCTAGTTTTTGTCATTTTTAGTAGATTTGTTCCCACTTCCTGTGTTTAAATGTAGCAACCTCTGTTTCCAGATGATAAAAATACTACCTTTATAATGCGTAACACCTTCTTTGGAGAAACTGAGTAAAACCAGGCAATCTTGTACCCTTTCTTTCACTTTTGCAATAATTTAAAGGAAAAACTTGTTCAAAATCAAAATTCTTCTGTTATGGCAATTACAGATTTTCTTTATGTATTATGCTACATTTGTATGTAGTGTAACTACTTTTCGTTTTCTCCCAAGAGAAGCAGTTCATGTGAGGACAGTAAAACGTAAAGCCGAAAAAGGTGACCAAAAATACCCCCTGCCAGACTATCTCAATCCAGTATTTTTTACTTTAGTACTAAAGTAAATATCCTTGGTAGCGTATATAATAGAAATCCTTATTCTTTCTTCATCCAAGAAATTCAGGGTGAAATGTAAAACTCAAACAAGAAGAATTGTTTTTTGTATAATGGCCAATTTTATGTGTTTCAGTGTTTTCTATATAGAAACACGTAATCTGCCAATTTTTACTTTTTAATTGAACTCAGTGATGCTACTTTGTGAAAATTTTGTAATGCCTTGATAATGTACACAGCTTTTTTCAAGGGTAAAATTACCAGTGTTTTTCACTACATCTCGTCTTCCTTTCTGGAAGATTGGCAGGAGACCTTTTTCACATGTAACAGAAAATTAACACCCAAAGTATTAGCAGAAGTATGGTAGCATTACTTTTTAAAAAGTTTTACTCTTAAACAATATATTACGTATAGATAAATTCCACAGTGGACGTGGCAGAGAACCCGTCTTGCTTAATGCTTCCTGTTACCAGTTGCACTGCTGATGTCTACTACTGTTTCTTCATTCTTCATCTGTGCTCCTAAGTAGTAAGTTCTTGCATATGCGTTTGACAATTCTGGTAATTTGTAATCAGCAGTGTAAAAATATTTGTGAAAGTAAAGGTTTCCAGTGATGTATGTTGTGGAGGATAACTCAGCTAGAGCAATACATTTAGCTTACAACCAGGAAATCATCTTGCACAGCTCACGTATGAGTAAGAGCCACAGAAAATTACATGAAGTTACTATTTTTCCACCCCAGTGGCATAAGTACCTCTCAGCTGCGGTGTACTGGGCGTTACATTATACTAAAAGGCTCTTTGCTCTTTTGATTCTGTTTGCATAGATTGTATGTTGTGGGGTATGGTTTTCATATTGTCAAGTTTGATGCTGCTTATTCTAACTGTGAAGATGCAACATTTGCAGGAACTGTACATGACTCTATTGCTGCCTTAAGGCAAAGGAGGAGGTTTCGATGACTTGAGGAAGCTCAGGAGTTTGGACAGGATGTAACATTTGTCTGCGGCATCTTCAGAGAAATGATAGTGTCAGAAGGATCGATGAAGCAGCATTTGGTAACTATCAATAGGAGATCCTCACTGGTTGTATAAATTATTGTATTTATATAGAGAATATAGTGTGGAACTTGATCTTTTATACAAAAAAAAGAAACAAGATTTTCTAGTTCTTTTCTACTGCTGTTGCATTAGGTTTAATTGCTTGGTTAATGGTTAGCTTATGTACTTGAAATACTCATTTCTGCCATACAGAAGCCCAGTCTGTTCCTTAGAAATTATATTTCATTGGGACGCCATCTGGCGAGTTCCTTGAGCCCATTCTGTAGCCATTTGGAGCTCATAGCAAAGCTCCTGTTAAGTGCTGTAGGATTAAGAGTGTTTGCCACCATTTTTTTTAAAATAGAAAGTTTAAATGGAGAAAGAGTTAAAGGTTTTCTCACAGCAAGGGATTAAACTTGAAATATCATCCCTTTGTAGTCTGTTTAAAAAAAAAAAAAACTTTTTCAGTTTGGTGAACTAGCAAAATGCTGTCAGTTACAGACTTGACTGTGCTTGGGGAAAAATTGTAATGAATTTAGCTGCCATAGTTAAAGAGCTACCACCCTCAGAGCAGTCAACAGCAAATATATTTGCATGGTTGAATTATAGAAATCTCTTTTTAAATAATTGAAGAACTTTGTCCTACTTGAAACAAACAGTTTTAATACAAGTGCTTTGGGACTTTGAGCTCATTTAACCTGCCCCTTATATCAGCAAGGGCAGAAGAAGCTGGTGAGTAATTTCTAATAAACACAGGCTATGTCTGGGCTAATGTTCCTGCGTTGCTTCCCAGCTCCGTGTCTGGAAAATTTTCCAGCTAGTTGGCAGGATGAGACCCAAGCACGTTGATCCCAGGGTTTCTATCTTGAAGAGGCTCGAGAGGAGCTGCAGGATGCTCTGGATCTCTGGGTCTGCAGCTTTGAGGCTCTGAAGTCTAGCGTAGCCATGGAGGACTAAAATCCTGCTCTAAGTTATATCCCTGCAATCCTGGCTGCCAAATTGCAGTCACGTCCCCTTCTATCCGTATCACTAGCAGTTAACCCTAACTACTGGGCTGCGCCTTGAAAGAGACGTGTTTTGGATAAACCTGACCAACTATGTGAGATTTTTTTCAAGCGAGATATTAGTAGGCCAAGTGTGGGGTGACTAATCTGTAGTTCATTCTATGGGAAATATACTCTGGAGAGAAAAAAAAAAACGTGTAATAAAACCGCAATATTAATGTCATGATTTAAAAGGTATTTAGAAAAATAACATGCTGTGAAGTTGAAAAGCATTAGAATTGTTTCTGTGATTTTTTTAGGAAGATGTGTTTGATCTCTACGTAGGGGTGTTGTACCAGAGTGTGTGGGCTGGAAAATGAAACCAGAAAGAAATGAACTGAAAGTAAAACTAAACTGAGGTAGTTTGTTTTCATGGTGGAAACTGAGAGGAAAGCCAGAAATGCTGCTCCCCTCGTAGTGCCCGAAGCGCCTGCCGTGAATATGTAAAAGAAATTAGAATTTTAAGACCTACTTTTGATAAAGTAAAGTAGCAATCAGATAGGGAGCTTTTTAGTTTAATTAATAACATGTCAATACCATTAACAGGGAAAGATTTATAGATACGACTATATATATATATCTATATTTCCCTGCACTGGTTGATGCAGGCTTTGTGCAGACCTAATCCTCCTTGCTGTTACAATTGCTGTGTGAATGCGGAGGTTGAGGAAAGCTGTTAGAAGCTGCTCATTTTTGCTTTTTTGGGGGAAGGCGGAGAGGGGAATGTGCCCACAGACACATCAGGGCCTGGGGGCTCTGGGGGGCTGTTTTGGGAACAGGAGCTCTGCCTTGGGCATCTTGTGAACATTTATAAGATGTGCAAGAAATGTTGAGGGTTTCTAGTGGCCTTGTCCTCTGCAAACATCTTTTGGCATTAAGGTATTTGGTCTGGATTACTTAGCTGTCCTTCGGAGGGTTTTCTGCTTGCATCTGTTGCTTGCTGGGTCTCTGCTTCTGCCCTAGACTCTCTTTGCCCTTAAAGCGCATACTTTGAAAAATGTGCTTGTCTGTGTGTGCCCACGTTGCTGTTTTTCCCCTCAAGGAGCACAGTTTCTGAACCTGCCTGGGAATCATTCCTTGCACTGGCCACTCTCTTGTATCAAGTCCTTTGAATCCTAGAAAAGACTGCAGCGCCGGGCATCCCTGGAGCTGCAGGGCCCCGCAGTGTAGGGTGACCTACGTTTGTCCAGGGGGTCTCTTCCTCATCAAACACGAGGGTGATATTCATGGCAGAAGCTTAAATGTGCAATAGATGGGATTCGTAGATCGAGCTTCGTTTTGCACAAACCTTAAAAAGCCACTGAGTAGCTTCTGAGAGTTGGTGAGGGCCTGATCTCTGCAATGTTCAAACTCCGGTCTTTCATCATCACCGCTTTGCCCCCAGATCTTAGTGGCTACTAGCTGGCGCTCCGAGCTATAATTTGTCCATATGTGAAATTTCATAGCAAAAACAAATAATTTGTCTAAAATATCAGTGTCAGATCTTCAGATCTGGAGTCCTCTTTTTTTTTTTTTTTTTACTAGTCCTAGATGTTATCCAGAATATGTTTATTTTTGTTTTGTTTTTGTCCTGGCATATAAAAAAGCAGATTTCTTCTAGAGGTCTTTTAAAGGTCCTGAGAGGATCATGGCACAACAGGAGTCTGCAATTTTGATGGCTGCGTTTGTCACTTAACTCACATAAACAGCTGTTACTCAATTCTTGAATTCTTGACAACATATTCTTACTTGCATGAGTGAAAACTGCTAGTAACCATGTCAGGTGTTGCCAGATGTCCCCTCCTGTCAAAGGTGTGACATAGTGCAAGATTTCTGCACAAAACATATAGTTCAGCCTGAACTAGAGTTTGAAGCAAAGAGCCGGAATTACACGATTTCCACCCATTTCAAGAATCCAAGTATTAATTAGCAATGTAAACATCTAGCGTGATTCGTGCTGACTTGGTCAGGTAAAAAGTGCCGCGGAGTTTGTGCCCTTCGTTTCCCCTGGGTCCTGTCCACTCCACAGGCAAATTCGTTGTCTTTGCAAACGCACAGGTTAAAGCCACAGAGCTGTAGGGGCTTAGGCAGGTGCTTAGCTTTAAACAGCACTTTAGTCCCCCCCTTGAGATTATTTCTGTATGTTAGTATTAGCATGTATATGTAAGCTTACAGAGTACTCGGGTAGGAAGAGATTGTTGTTAATAGAAAAGCCAACATCAGCTTTGGTCGTCAGGAGAGTTTTAAATGCTGTACCTATGAATGTTTTTCTCTTGCCAGTATTGTGTGTGCATGCGTGTATATATGAGGTATCCAGTCTGCAGGGTGAAGGTGCGTGCACGCCCGTGCGTATGTTTTTGCGTATATAATGATGCCAGCTTGTGTGCAGAGCCAAAAACTTACGTATATACAATGCTAGAGATGCTGCATTGTTTTTTTTATTGTAATTTTTTTTTCCTATCAGTTGAATTGCAGGATGTTTACAAGTGCTTATTAATATTTAACTTATACAGTGGAGTGGCAGGATGTTTGTAATTGTTGTCAGCTAAAGAATTGTATGGGATTCGGAGTGAAATTTTGGCTTCACTGAAATCCCTGGCAAAGCTCCCATTGATCTCACTGGGGCCAAAATTTAACCTCTCCGAATCTATTGTTTACTGTCTGTTTTCCTACTGTGATTTTTTTTTTTTTAGTTAGTGAAATGTATTTATTTTTCCATTGTGAAATCTGCAGTTGTTATTTGGATTTTTCTACAGAACTTGCAAAATACAGCACAGGTGGGGATACATGCATCACCGAATGTACAGAATTTTTCATCGTTCTGGTCCTTTACTATGTCTAAGAAAATACATTCTATAGTAACTTTCATAAGACTTAATATAGATTCTTCTAAAAATAGATGACTTTTCATATCTCTCTCTGCAAAGGTAGCGTGCAGTGTGGTAACTGAAAATGGAGAATTATTTATTGGTGAGTAGAGAGCTGTCTCATTCGTGTTGTATACCTACTGATTCCATACAGTTCAGCTGGCTCTGCAAATCTGGGATAAGAATATTTTAAGTACCTCATCCAAAAGTACCTTATGTAAAAATAAAAAATAAATATATATATATAGTATACCTTAAAATTGTCACCAAAACAAGGATATCTTGTCCAAGCCTGTTTGCGGAATGATTCTTATTTCACAGGTGAAGAAAATCACAAAAATATTAAGTGGTAGGGCAAGTCAGGCAACTGCCTATTTGATGTTAGAGAAATCATTTGTTCGGAGACGGCAGGATCCATTCTTTGCTAGCGCCAGGGAGAAGAAATACCGTAACGCAGTGCTTCCCGACTGCCTTTCCAGGGTTCCTCCCTGTTTGTGTGTACGCTAAGCCTGTTCTTCCCGTGAGAAGACGCCGTGCTGTGAGACAGCCAAATAAATACATCTTCATTTCTTAATCTAATGCTAACAACATTATTGGCCAGCCAGGGCTGTCAAACGTGCGCTTCTGGACCCGCCAGGTTTGTGTTGTGGGAGATGGGCATGGGGAGGCGGGTGAAACGAGGTCGCTCCTCCGGCGCTGTCAGAAGCTGAGGAAAGAGCAAGCCAGGTGTGTTCCCCTCTGAGGCTCGGCTTAAGGACCTGCGTAGAGGAGCAAGTAGCCCCAGGAGCGTTTCGGTGCCGCTTTGTGTGAGCCGGGAAGATAGGGCGGTCTGTGCTCTCCTCCGCAGAGGAAGGTGCGCGCGCTGCGTCAGCCTTCCGGGAGCTGGTTGGCTCCAGGAGCAGAGCTCAAAAGGCCAAACGGTGGAGGCGCTTAGGGGGGTGGTGGGTGCTGAGGGCTCTGCCCGGGCTCGCCAGGCTGCCGACGCGGCTCCGACGGCGGCTTTGGGAGAGGAGCGCCCGCCGCGCCCGCCGCGCTCCGCGGGGAATCTCCGTGGCCGTCGCTGGGAGCAGGGGGTGCCCGAGCGAGCAGAGCCCGGTTTTCTTGCCTCTCTTCCCGTGACACGGTCAGGAATGGAGTTGGGCACTGAGCCGGGCCCAGCTCGGCCAGCCTGGCTGCGCCTCCCTCCCTGCTCCCGCGTGCACCAACCTAGACCTATAGAAGAGCGGTGGTATATAAGCGACTAAGTTTTGCTATACACTATTATATGCAGTATAATTGAATTACTTTTTTCCATAACGCTGCAAAAATTGCTTTTCTTAGTTTCAGTTCCGACTGCTTAAGGACCTGCTCTTTCGGGGGCCAGTTTCGAGGCTTAGCAGCTGCTCTAGGACTTAAAATTACACACGTAGTGGGCTCTGTTTGCTGCAGAAAAGAGTAAAACTTAAAACCGCCTGACAAAACTTGCCAATGAAGTATATCTAACAGAGCAGGGGTGTAACTTTTGGCTTTATTTACTTGTAATAATTGTAAGGAACAGTGAATTTTGTTTGTTTACATACTGTTTACAATGGCACAGTTTTATTTTTAATATATAAAAACAATTGAGGTATTTATTGCATATACTATTTTAAAGATGTTTTATGTGTTTTCACCTTTGGAATATATTGTTACATTTCCTTGTACAGATAATTTGGGTGGCTTTGTTAATATAGTTAGTAATTTTTATGACTACTAAGTGACCAGTTTTCCGTGCCTTTTTATTGTTGGATGCATGATTACATATTTATTATTGTATGGAAGTCACTGAGATGTGTATTTTTGTATTCTGCTGGAAGCAATGGCTGATTTTATGTACCTGGTAAGAGATGCCTTCCATAATGGGCACTCCCATGAGATCTTCCTTCTCAAATAAACAGAATGCATTCAATGTATGTAAGTGCTTGAATTCTTTCCCTGTCTGGCAATCAGTGGACGTCCTCGAAGATGACGACACTGAGTTTCAGGTGTTAACCGCTCAAAATGGGGCCTGTTAGCACTGTCAGCGGACCTAAAAGGGAATTCCCCGTTGAAGCTGATAAAACACTGAACTCTCGGCACAATGTAAGCCTTTGTAATTTAACAGAAAACGCTGTATGTTAAAACTAAATAAAACTTGGATGAATGACTGTCAAGCATCATTTCTATTCAGTATGCTGCACACTGCACTCAAATTGTTTTAAATGGCAGGCTTTGAATTCAAGTTTTAAAAGTACTTCACGGGGCTACGTGCAGATCCACAGGTAACTTGTAAGCGGGTCGCTGTGCGTGTGGCTGTTGACGTTGGCAGGGATCTTCTGCTGGATGGTGCTGGCATGCAGCATGTCCGATGTAAACGTCGATCTGCTCCTGCATCCGTAGTAACAACAGTCTTTAAAACGGAATAGGTGGTTATGCCAATAGTGTGAGCGGCATTTTTGTGAGTGGCCAGATTTTTCCTGGTAATCCACGCTGAACCTCTAAACCGCCGGCGCAGGTGGAGCCATATGAGCTGGGGCTGTGCCCAGCCCTGAGGACAGAGGGTAATTCAGCAGGCAAAGACCAGCTACAGTGTTGAGGTCACTGTGTTTTAGTGTTTACCCAGGGCGGGGTGCGAAAGGAACTGCCCTTAATGGCACATGCAGAACTCGGGTCCGCGTGAACTGTGCGAGCAGAAGAAGATGGTGAACTTCATACTGAGCATATGTTTTCTTATTTCTTGCATATAACCAATCCTCTCTGCCACTGCATGCATGGTAGTAAAGTCACTGAAATTATGCCAACTGCAATGAAAAAATTCATTCAAATGGAAAAGCTGGAAGTGCTGGACATGGAGAAGTTCAAGCTGGGGCTCCTGGAGGCAGGGAATCCCCACAGCAAATCCCAGAGCTAGTGTCCTTGCCAGGGCTGCTTATCAAGAAGGGCCATGAGGATATCTTGTCTAAAACATCAAATAAAAGACAATTTGTTAAAGTGGTTGGTAAATAACTCCCAAGAGGAAAAGTGAAAATGGTGGCACTGCCGGCCCCAGCGCTGCACGTTTATCATACAGGTGGGTGAGGTGAAACGGGGAGACCGACATTATTTGAAAAGGTTGATACTCGGGAACAGTAAAACTGTTTCGATGAGAGTGTTTTGCTTAAAATCCTCCTGTCCCGGGAACGGCGGTGGGAGTACAGTGATAGCCCCAGTCGCCTGGCCGGGTGTTCAACAAGTTCGTAGCATTTCCTTTAGGAAATGACTTTCCAGCAGCGGTTCTGCTCAGGTTTCTCGGGATGCTTTCCGGAAACTGAATACCCGCTGGCAGCCGAAGCGCGGCCCGGCTCGCCCCAGCTGCCCGCTGCGGGGGGAGGCGCGGCGTCCCCGGCCACGCGGCATCCCCGGCCACATGGCATCCCCGGCCACGCGGCGTCCCCGGCCACGCGGTGTCCCCAGCCACATGGCATCCCCGGCCACGCGGTGTCCCCAGCCACGCGGCGTCCCCGGCCACATGGCATCCCCGGCCACGCGGTGTCCCTGGCCACGCGATGTCCCCGGCCACATGGCATCCCCGGCCACGCGGTGTC
>VZSV01000044.1:5059666-5074290 GCA_013398735.1 Nothocercus julius | reverse complement strand
CTGGCCTTGTCCCCTCCCCGCCAGCGGCTGCTCGCGCTGGTCCCGCGGCCGCGTTGCCCTGCTCTGCCCTTGGCTGTTGCTTCGCTCTGCTGGGGCTCAAGGGTTTCAGGAGCCTCAGGTATTTCCCATCGTTTGTCCGGTGCTGGTTCCTTTCCCCTTCTTCAGTTTCTTCCCGCAAGTCTTTGCACTTTGAGTAACAGTGGATCTGGTGTCCGCGCTGTTCCCAGGGGACCCAGGTCATTAATTACACATCACACAATTAACACCTCCGAATCCCTCGCGCGCTCTCCCTGGGAATAATAATCCATGAGGCAATAAATGAAGAAACGAGCTCTATCAGATCACGCTCTGCTCTTCAATCTCTCTGGCTTCCCCTCTTCCACGTTGTTTTGAACCCCTTCCTTGAGCAAATCCGCGTGCGGTCAGGCCCAGTAAATGTTTGTACACCTGGGACGTGAACTCCAGAGAGGAGAGAGCACCAGGCAGCAGCTGAAACCTGAAACTATTTTTCCAGATGCCCATTCAGATTAAATGCCATTGGTTATCTTGCGTATCTTAACAGAAAATAATTGCATGAGTTTAAGTAAAAATCAAGGGTTTCTCAAAGAGTGTACGAAGTAATAAGGTAGTGACAAGGGGAATTGGAAGAGAATAGCTGTGTCCATCCTGCAGTATTGTGGGCCATCTAGAAATGAATAGTTTCAGCATCTAGTGAAATCTCACCAAATTGTATTAGGAAGGCAAACAGTGCTTTACAAATCAAACTGCTTCATTAATAATATTTTCGGTATAATTGCATCTCCCTGTGGCTGCTCAGACATGAAAGTGATTACACTGTAATTCCCAGAATCTTGAGCCTATTTAAAATATCGATAGGAATATTAATTAAATCCACCAAACATTGTGGAAAGAGTAGCTTGGACAAATGAGTCTAAATTCCTAAAAAATTCAATAACCATTAGCTATATCAGGACAATATCAATCACTATTTATTTCTTGGTCAAAAAGAACCATAGTTAATGGCTGACTAAACTCAATTGAGGTTTGATGAAACGCTAGTTTTTAAAAGAAGTTCAATTATTAACTCAAATCATTTGCCAGCAGGATCAGCAATAGATCAGAGTTTGTTTATTTGTTATAAATCGCCTCTCAAACAGCATATATTTTGGAAGCAAAATTCATTGTCCCAAGTTTTCTTAGATGGCCAATTGATATGGGGTATTATTAAACACTTCCTCTGTTGATAGATTAAAAAGGAGGGACTGGAATATAAAGCTTGGAGATTCTTTTACATCTGTAAGTCTAGGACCTAGTTTGGAAGCTTCTGCTTTCCAGACAAATTAATCCCTAAGGAAGTGGGAATAGCAAATGTTTTCCCTTAATTTAAATAGCAGTCCTACCCTGCGTAGTGCTGGTGCTTTGTGACTTCTGCAGCCCGACCCTGGGGGTACCTCCGGGCTGGAAGAGGGCTTTGCCTGGGAGGAAGCAGAGGAACAGGCACCGGAGAGATAAGTTACATGACATTTTATTGACCTGTTAATGTTTCCTTTCTGGCTGCCAGGCTCAGCTGTTGGCTCCTTTCAAGTTCCCACCTGCCACATTAAACAGAGGAAAAATGAAAAATGTGAAGTCCCCACTAGGCTAGAGATTTTCTGCAGCCTCCCGTCAAGCACTGGGAGACTTGGGCACACAGAGCAGTGCTGGACACGAGGGGCACACGCTGATGCTGTCGCAGTTTCTTGTCAGAGCCATTTGCTCTTTCACAGAAGTTTGCTTAGCTCAGTATTAACCGAAAAAAAACTGCTTAGTGGTTCAAGACCTTTACAACAAAGCTGAAGTCTTTCTTTCTGTATTGACTCTACTGGCCTAGAATAGCAGTCACATGATTCTCTTTTGAGATGTATATAAATTGCAGCTGCTATAGGACTGCTTTTGTGGGCTTTTCCAGAGGATGCTTAAGTCCTTTAGACAACATGCAATTTCTCTTTTTCTCATCCTTAATCTGCTTTTTCTTTTCCTGACCCCTATTAGATAGGAAAAAAAAAAAATAGAGCAAAGTGGTTGCTGATAGCATCACACTGCTTATAGCAACCGCATCTCTCTTTTTGCTCTTTCCTTTTGCCCTCAGTCTCATTTCAGAGCTTTCAAGAACCTCTTGGTTCTTTGGGGGATTTGTTTCCCAGGTGCAATGAAACTCGCAGGTCATTTTCTCAGCTGGTCTTGACTCCAGCATCTGAAATTTTGCTCTTTGGGAGCCAGTGCTGTAGAGTGACGAACCAACTTTTGTAACTTAGTGTTTTATTTATTCTCAATGACAATAAGCTGGACAGCAATTAACACAACGCAGAAAGCGTATCTGAGCACAGCAGGGAGCCTGCGGGTATCTCCTTAGGGCTTACCCGACCTGTTTCTTTTGGCAGTCCTCATGCATTAGCGATGCCTCTTCCTTCAAGGTTTTTTTTTTTTAGGTGAGGTGGAGTCTTTTTGTTGCTTCATCCCCTTTGAGAAAAAGCGCTTCTGCATTCTGAAACTGCAGGCAGTATTTTTTTCAGCGCACAGGACTGATCCCGAGCTGCTGCAGTTGCTCTTTGAGTTGGAAACACAAGTTCCCAGTGTCCCATACTCACGGTCGGGTCACAGCATACCCTGTGTCAGCTGAGCTGTGGTAACTCTGCAGCTCTTGCAACCGGTAATTCGACTTCATCCTCTATGAGCGAAGTTTAAACCAAGACACGAGAGGAGCCTGCACACGGATAGTTTCACTTATTAACCCGATCCGGTGCCTAAACTCACGCCTGGGATAAAAGAGCCGCACCGCTCTGCAGAAGCCGAGCTGACGCCGCGGAGATCGTGGGAGCACCGCGTGGATTCCGGAGCAGCCGCGCTCCGTGCGCTAACCCGCCTCCTCCGTGCCCGCAGGGGCGCCCCGCTTTCCTGGGCGGGCGCGCCCCCTCGTGGCCGCCGCAGCACCGCCACTGCCCCCGTGGGCCGCGAACGCCGCTTGCCGCGGCCGCGCTGCTCGCTGCTGCGTGCTCGGCTCCAACACCTCATGGGGAACGGCCGCGGAGGGGCAGGGGGCCGCGGGGCTGGCGGACCAAACCAGCCCAGAGAAGGGGCTCATCAGCACCCAGCGCTACCAGAGAGCAGCAGAAGCCCGAGTCCTTTATATGTGCTATTAACAAATCATGAGCTAAGCAGCCACTGCGCTTGTATGTGACATCTCCAAAGAAAGCAGAAAAGTGTGGCTCCACATGATGTTGCTAATTCTGTAGCTGTCTAATTTGGTATGGCACCAGTGTCCCGGGAAGATCCCTCATGCCAGCGTTTTGCTGGAGTTTTCCTCTCTCCTCCCAACGAGGCAGCAGGAGCAAAGCTAACCATGTGTGGGCATTAAACGTCCACGGCCCTTCGCACGGGTGGCCCTGAATTCTGGCCATGATCAGTCGTGACCAAGTTTTGCATTGCCTAAACCTCCCTCGCCTTAGCAAAATTCTCTCAGTGAGCTCAAGCGCGAGGTGAGTTTTGAATTTTTGCACATACGTAAAAAACTAAATACAGAGCTATTCAGCTCTGTACATAGTGTAGCAGAGTTAAATGCAGCTGTGTCTGGTTTCCAGCGTATTTAACATCAGCTTTTCTGGCATAAGTTCAGCTTTTTAGTTACACTTTGCATTATACAAGATAAGAGGGAACCAAATGCTTAAGTATCGCGCTGCACACCTGCCCTCTGCAGCTTCTTGTCAGCAGCTCTTCTGCAGACCTGTTGTGTCAAACGGACTGAATGCCACTGCTAAAACGGTACCTGCACAGATGGACACAAGCACAGTGCGATGGTTCTCCTCGGCACTTTGCTGGCAGAACTTTACTTTTGACCTAGTACCAGATCTCATTCATTTGGGGCCATCCATGGTAAAAAGATGTTGAATTGAGAGAGAGAGATGTGCACAAGGTCACTCCTGGATCACTTCAGATGGTTGTTGGGGAGACAAACATTAAACATTAAAATCATGTGCAGATTCCTCAGCGATTCTTCTGAAACTCTGTTTTCCTCACACAAACCACTTACTTACATTGGGCTTTGATCAATCTTCAGCTCCAAAAATAAATGCTTTAAAAGCCCTGAAAAATCAACGTAATTCTGCAGATGAAGTGGCTAAATCAGATTAATGTAATTTTGTTTTCTGACATAGAAATGCTGAAGTTAAACCTTTAGGGGAACTAAAAATCCATTTCCACATTGCTCCTTTTCCATGATGTATTTTAAATGTGATATTACTAAAGAAGCCATCATCAGTAATTCATTATAACATACCCTGCAGTGACTTTATCATGTATTAACTCCAGCTCGTATAGGATCAGATAATTCTCAGTTTAGAACTTACTGCAAAGTTTTTAGCATAAAGTAAAAGAGTACTATGGAGGTTTCAAATACTGATTTCTTTCCTGCACCGCATCTTCATTGTTCCTAAAGAACATGAAAAAAAAATGCAATTGAGCAATACTTGCCTATGGCTCAAAATTACTGTTAGTAGCAAGAAAACTCTTCAAAAAAAAAAAATGCTGGCTGCAATTTTTCAGGATAACCATCTTGCAGGGACAGGCCTCAACATCTCCATGTGTTCAAAGCTGACAGAATGAAAAGCTGCTGGTAATTCTGGAATCTTTTGGCAGATAAGGAAAAAAAAACCAATGTAATACTTTTAGAACACAGCTTTCAGAATCAAACTGACTTACCTATAGCACATGTGCTTTATTACAGCACATGTGACCTGGGTAATTATTTGAAAGCAAACAATTAAGTCTCACTTTCCGTTCATTTGTAGATAGAACAGTGTCTTATCAATTGTAAATGATGATACACTGCTAAAATCCAAACTTTTTTTTTTACATGTTCAATATTCGTAATATAGTTTCTTGAAATTAGTCAAACAGACAGTAGATTATTTTCCTTTCAATCAATGAATAAATTTTGGAATTGTACTTGGTAGTTCCATGGTTCTAAAGCAACAAGATTTTTTTTTTTTTTAGTGATAACAAAGATTAATATCATTACAGACGTTGCTGTGGTCACGATCCATGTCCCTGTAGATGCATATTGCTCTTTAGAGTTTATGATTACTCTCTACATACTCTACATAGTTACATTAGTTACTCTCTACATAGTTACTCTCTACATTACATAGTTATGATTACTCTCTATATTCTCTATATTCTGTATTACTCTCTATATTCCCAATTTCCTTTGGCCTGGCCCAATGGTCTCCACATGCTCAATTCCATGTAATTTTTAGCACATAACCAATGTATGCTGAAGTGGTACTTAGAAATCAGGAGTACTACATAGGGTAATGATCGCTACAGCTAGATAAACTAGTGGTATTCTGAAAATACATTGCAAACTTACTTGTTTACATTTTACAGTTCTGCTCTGATCTGCTTCAGTGACAGCTGAAGTCAATTCTCTTTATAGGAGAAATTAAGCTGCTTTGGTTTTAAATACGATGTGCAAATGTAACATTTCTGAGCTCAAATTAAATTTAAGTAGGAGAAGCTATTTCCTTTTCCCAGTGCAAATGAAATAGCCGTCAGCAAAGATAACTCAGGCACAGTTATTCAGAAAGCCTACTTGGGTGGGGAGGATCTCACGTTATTTCTTGCAGGCATTTCCATTCTTTGTCTCATTCTGGACAGGATTTTCAGTCTTCAGGCAGTGACTTGCAAAGAGGTCCTTGGAACGGAGCTTTAGGGTGGCCACTTTCCACAGCAGCAGCACCCCAGGGTAATAATTCCTTTTCCCTGCCATATGGCTTTTAGTGGCTTGTATCACACCAACCATATATACAATCACTCCTTCTATTTTGTCTTACATTTTATTCCTTTTTACTCTTAGTTTTATTTTTATTTTTTAAGACAACTGAAAATGATTTTTTGAGAAGCTCTCAATGATCCTATTATGGTTGAAAAGGTGTTACCAAATAGTTTAAGAATTTGGTTGCTTCCCTTCAAATACTCTGAAGAGAAAGACTATAAAATGTCCATTAAAAACAGTAGTGCTTAAATGGCATATTGTCTTTTATTTGTATCAGAAAGAAAATGAAATAAAAACTTCTGAGTATGTGGCTGAGTTGAGGAACTGAAGCATCAGGGAGACTTTAAATGATACACTGAAGCAGTCATTGGTGTGTATAATACAAAACTGGGCAACCCGGATGGACATGTTACGACTGACTGAAACCTAACACATATGCTTGAAGTTATTATAGCTGAGATAAAGAGCATATTTTGAGATGTGTTGCAGCAGTATAGCAAACTGTACAACAAATCCACCAGAAAGGAAGAAGTAAACACGCCATGACTATTTTCATTTTGAGAAAGAGACTCACAATGCAAACGATTCCCTGTTCAAGAAGAAACTCTGTAAAAACTGCAGTAAACTGGGCCAAGCATAGAAAGCATGAAGGTCAATGAAAAAGCAAAGCAACTATCATAAAATTTATTTGGAATCTGGGGGTATGAGGCTGGGATTTGCCAAGATTCCTGTATCATCTCCACAGGAGTTCAAAATGAGAGAAAACAAGAAAGTGAGAGTTGCATTTATTTACCAGTGGAGGGAACAAGATTTGAAACCTGGCTCAGTCGAGCATCTGTTGTTCCTCTAATTTCACAGCAGGAGTATTAGAGACTACTTAAATAGATGAAGTTGCAGAAAATTTAATTACCACTAAACATTTGCAAGGGATTCATTGTTCCCTGGAGTTACCACAGTTAATGTAACAATGGTACATGAAATCTCGGAGCTTTAAAGCGGAAGTCTATGCAGGCACTGCTTGGAAACCGACAGAATATTTCTGGTAGGCTAGCAGAGTGAAAGGCATCTGCAGAATTAAAAAATGATGATGATTATTCTAGATATTATCTAAACATTGGGAAACAACAAATAATTCTTTTTATTATGACACAATAATCATAAACTGTAGCAAGACAAAGGTCGTCTTTTCCAAACTTGTCTGGGAGTTTTGCAAATTTGTCTAGAAACACCAAAGTAGAAAAATAACTTGAATCTTGCCAGAATTCTGCAGTTAACATCAGCTAAGTTAGTGCACTGCTAGTTTTGAAAACAAAGGAAGGTCTCGGAATCTGTGCCGATCTCCACACCGCCAGTTGCCCAGTAAAGCATTCAGATATGTATCTTTTACCTAGTTTGGAAGATATATGTGCCTCATTATCTCGTTTTTGCTGGTTCATCCTGCCCTATGTTCATGCACAGACAGACAGTTAGGGGTGATCACACAGCACGTGTGTGACAGCCAGGGCATGGGGCCCAGCCAACAGGGAGCCATGGAAGGCAGGTCCTGCCTCACCAACCTGATCTCCGCTATGACCAGGTGACCGGCCTGGTGGGTGAGGGAAAGGCTGCGGACGTGGGCTGCTTAGGCTTCAGTAAGGCCTCTGACACAGTCTCCCACTGCCTCCTCCTGGAGACGCCGGCAGCTTGTGGTTTAGAGAGATGGATCTTCGCTGGGTGAAGAACTGGCTGGTGGGCCGGGTCCAGAGAGTGGTGGCGAATGGAGTTAAATCCAGCTGGCGGCCGGTCACGAGTGGTGTTCCCCAGGGATCAGTGTTGGGGCCGCTCCTCTTTAATATCGTTATCAGTGATGTGGATGAGGGCATTGAGGGCACCCTCAGCAAATTTGCAGATGACACCAAGCTGGGAGGAAGAGTAGATCTGCTTCAGGGTAGGAAAGCGCTAGAGGGATCTGGACAGGCTGCGTCGATGGGCAGAGACCAATTGTATGAGGTTCAACAAGGGCAAGTGCCAGGTCTTGCACTTTGTTCACAACAACCCCATGCAGTGCTACAGGTTTGGGGCAGAGTGCCTGGAGAGCTGTGTGGCAGAAAAGGACCAGGGGGTGTTGGTCGACAGGTGGCTGAACACGAGCCAGCAGCGTGCCCGGGTGGCCAACGGCATCGTGGTTTGTATCAGGAGCAGTGTAGCCAGCAGGGACCAGAGAATTGATCGCCCCCCTCTCCTCCGTGCTGGTGCGGCTGCACCTCAAACACTGTGTTCAGTTTTGGGCCCCTCACTACAAGGGCACTGAGGTGCTGGAGTGTGTCCAAAGGGCAACGACGCTGGCGAAGGGGCCGGAGCACAGACCTTACGAGGAGCGGCTGGGGGGGTTGGGGTTATTTAGTCCGGAGGAGGCTCAGGGGAGACCTTGCTGCTCTCTACAGCTACCTGAAAGGAGGTTGTCAGGAGGCGGGGGGCAACCTCTTCTCCAGAATAACCACTGATAGGACAACAGCAAATGGCATCAAGTGGCACCAGCGAAGTTTCAGGTTAGACATTTCTGGAAGAATTTCTACACGGAAAGAGTGGTCAAGCACTGGAACCTGCTGCCCAGGGAAGTGGTGGAGTCACCATCTCTGGCAGTGTTTGAGAAATGTGTAGATGAGGCGCTTAGGGACATGGTTTAACAGGTATAGGTCTTTTCCAACTGTGATTCTATGATTCAATGACAGTAAGACAGGATGTGTCATATGTTACCTGTGTGTTTATTTCAACCTAATACCTTGCTGTCTAGAGAAGTAACTGAAACTGCTGGTTAGGAGGGATATACAAGCAGGTACTATTGGGTATTCCTGGCCTGCAATGTCAGTTGGGTAACACTAACCACAAAACTAGCAACGAAGGACAACCTGAAAACTCCCTCATGGGGCTGAGTACTGTCATGGATCAAACACAGGAAAACTTAGTGACACCAGAAGCCCCTATTCACAACAAAGTTGTGCATAAATCACAAGGCAAAGCTGGAGAAATCCAAACGGAATCCAAGGCAAGGCAGGGTTGCAGTCCGACATTATTACCTGACGCGGTTATAGTTATTGAGAAGGTGCATGAGCATTTCCTAATTGAACACACTTGCAGTTAAAATGTCAGATAGTAGTAGTTTCATCAAGGCTTACAGAAATCAAAGCAGCGATGTGCCAGCTAGGAATCCAACCCGGCTGGCTGTCTGCTGTAACTCAGCTGCCCGGGTATCTAAGCACCTGGCAACTTGCCGACCCTTTGGTTGGTTTCTTGGCTCCCAGACAATGTCAGCTGCCAAAGAAACAGATTGCTCCGTTTTTGCCAGAAAGGCAGCCCAGCCAATGTGTTTTGTTCCAGTGCTCAATGAAACAAAATATTGACAGGCTGAAATTTCCTGTAGAATAAAAATCTCCCTTCCCAGACAGCTCTAGTTATGATTGTACACTCTTGTGTAACATAATGATGGTGTTATCATATCCTTTAAATAAATTCAATGCATAGAAATGATGTTCATCTAGAGGGTGTTTTAAGGCTTGGGATAAGGACCCAATAGCATCTGAAATACTCTCTGTGCAGTACAATGTACCTTTTTATAAAGTTAGTTTGTGATACTTTCCACTTTTTATCAAAAAGCTACTAAGTTGTCTCTTAGAATTCATTTGTCAACAGGACATCGCTGACGAACTGACAGATAAACTCTGAATATAGTCTTGTGGATTACATCTTTTATGCACATTGTTTGGAAGATTATTTTCTTCAGTTACATATTACCTGATTCCAGTTTCAGTTTTCAGGTCATGGGGAAGAAAAAACAGGGACAGCTTCAACATATATTTATAAAAAGATCATTAGATTTTTCACTGTTGAAACAATGAGGTAAAACACTCGTGAACATGCAGATAAATATTACTTCTTAAACATGTCACTGGAAAAAATGATTTGTGAAACTTACAGTGAAGAGAAAGCAGAATTATCACTATACCTGCCACAGGCCAGCACTGGCCAAAGATTCAAGGATTCAGAATGATTAACAAAATTATACACGCAAACTCCAGGCTTTTAGTGGGTAGGTGTGTGGGGTCTCTTGAAGGAGATACAGGGTTTAAGTGGCAATGCAAGTCAACTCATGGCTATGCACTTGGTGGCAGAACAAACCAACTTAAGCTGTTCCTGTTCTCAGTTGTCTCTGTGCTATCCCCAGCACCATGCTGACACATTTGTTATGTTGGTGAACTGGATCAGCCAGAACAAAGAAGAAAAGCAGTTTGTTCTTTAGCCTTCTCAGTCCAATCTCATTTACTGCTCAATTTCACAAATGTCAGTGCTGGCAAAGTGCAGAAGCTGCAGAGGTAGAAGCAGGTAGCTGAGGCTGGAAAGCATAAGCCTATATTATAAAGAGAAGCCACCAAAAGACATTCAAGAAATTGTATTTTTAGTTCACAACAGACAAGCTTTACATTTTGGAGGAAAATGCGGTAGCAAGCATAGCAGATCCTTCCCAGCTTGCCACAACAGGATCAGCCAGGTTCTCAAGAAATACATGCTATGTCTTCAGTGAAAGGTAGGAATGGCAAGATAGCAAACTGCCTAGCTGCCTTGGAGCAGGCAATCCATATTATTACTTTGGTATGGTCTATATGATGCAATGTCTTCCTTGGACGTAACACAACTTTAGGTACAGAGGGACATCCTTCAGAGATGTGTCATCAAGAAAACACTGAATTATGCAACTAAATAACTTTCCTGTACAAGGAAAAATAATCTTAGCAAGGGAGTAATAAGAAAATGAATGGAAAACTGCCATATAATCACAGGCTAGTTCTTCATCGCCTTTTATAGAACTGGCAGTGAATATCTTAGAGAGATGACATGCAAGTCAGTCTGAGACAGACACTCAACAAGTTGCTCTAAGCCAGTGATACTGAAAATACCAACCTCCTAAGACAGGTGCAGCTAGTGACTCAGGAGAGTATCAGTGGCACAATAATATTTCTGCCAAAAAAAGATTCTAGCAAGACATATCAATATGTTTTTGATACAGAAAAAGCACAAAACACTGCAAGGGTCTACCTGACAAAACGGCAGCAATGTCCAGGAGTATATCAAAATCCGTCTTGCATTCACTTCTGGCATGCAGTATATCCAATGGAAATAACACATTTACAACTTGTTAGAAATGTTCTTTTACCTTAAGAGTTCATAGAGGTTCATACAGCTCATAGAAACAGAAAATACCCCTTTAAATAGTTAATAAATTCTCTAATAGTGTTCCTCCCATAGAAACCAAGTGGGGCAATATTCCACATAATCACACACCTATGGTTTCAAAAGGAAAAAAAGGAAAGATTACGAAACTTGATAGTATGACCAGTAAAATGTTATATACTCCTTACCTGAAAAAGAAAGTTGGCCAAAAAACAACCCAAAACTTAAGAAAAGCCCCACTGGAGCACCATAAAGGTTTCCTCCAACTCGCTGTGATCAGTGATCTCGGCACTCTGATTCCTGCTGAAAGAGCTGCTCTTTGTGGTGAGCACATTCCTCGCTGTAGGTGTGGACCTTGCCAACCACACAGAACTCAGCATCATCCTCAAACCTGGGGATTTCACTGTGCCCTCCCTTATTTGGGTCAGACATGGAGAACCTGAGTAACACTGGGCCCTGCCCGATTCTGCAGGGACCCTCCTACGGACTCTTCTGCTTCCTGAAAAGTTACCAGTAAGTCCAGCTTGTGTTTACTCCCTTTCATAGGGCCTGGCAACGGATGCTGTTGCTAGGCAAGGTCCATATTCTCCTGCTAGCAGCCAAGTTTTACACACCCACTGTTGGCAAGAAAAAAAAAAAAACAAAAACACCAGAGAATAAAAACCACATCAGCCCCTGGGCACTCTGCATATTCCCATCAGGTACGCTCGTCTTGAAGCATGGAAATACTCCTGTGGCAATTAAAAATAAAAACTTTGTTCCATTACATCGAATTAGTCTCCTGCATAAGTCTGATTCCTGTCAGATCCATGTTAGCTATGTATGCTCTGGGTTTAGCTTTGGGCTTTTCTATCTATACTTATGTATTAAACAGGAAAATGCATTCGTTGAAAAAAAATAACCTTTCACCTTTCAGTTTAGGGTTTTTACTATAAAGGGAATGCTGCTCTTTTGATCATATATTCTGCTAGATTTCTGCTATATAAATGATCCCCAACTTTGACATTTGCTGTGAAGCTCCCTCCTGTTCCACCTGCCCACCCCAAAGTATATGAAAAATGTAGGACTAAAGTGTGCTCTACAGGACATAAATTACCAGAGTGCAGAAACTCTATTTCTTCAAAATTCATATGTATTTTAAGAGAGAAGTGTTGACTCTCCAGCCATTTTTTTCCTGCATTTACAAAGGCAGTATTTAAATCAGTCGCCAAAAAAAAAACAACCCACTGTTCCCAAGTTATTTCCATTTTTAATACTGTATATTAAGATTTTTTTTTCTGAAAAACAATAGTGTGCTGTGGGTTATGTTTCATAGTTTCCTGATGAGGATAAGTCCTGATTTTTTTTCAATGTTTTGGCAGAGATCCGTAGGAACTCATTATTCTGAATAGTCCAAGGGGAATTACAGAACAAAGGGAGAAAAAAAGTTTTGAACTTATTTTTAAAGCATACTTTCTCATATATGTGTTGTTTCCAAATCTATTTTGTTTTGGAACACTTTTACTTACAGTAAGTTTTTACATATGAAAAATGAAAAACAAAACCCTTTTACAGACAAAAACATGACTGGTTCTAATGAAAACCAAAAGATACCTTGAACTAAGGAGTTGGTCAAAAGATGTACTTTTTGGTTGAACAAAGATCTGCAAAACTGTTAAAACTTCCCTACTAAGAGGATAGTAAGTTTATAAAATAACATGGTCTAAATGAATTGGCGACTAACCTGGGTTAAATTTGATTGAATATTTCATTTATTTTCTCCCCACCCCACAGGGAGTTCCTGGGAATGTGAGATACATTTTGTTTGACCAACTTTATTAGCACTTTAGCATCAGTGATCCTTTGATTCTTCTATCTATCTAGCCTGCATGGTTTGCGGGCTTTGCCTCACTGCTTACTAGTTTTTAGGGCAAATTAAAATTAAGTTTCTCTATCATCTAGTGCTAAAATGAGTAAGTTAATATGTATCCAGACTTCTGAAGTGGCTAAAATGATTATACAACCCAGAAATAGCAAATGATCAAGGACTAAACAGAAATAAAAGCAAAGGCTTACAGGAAAACAGAAGCTATGTGGAAGCCAGGAATTACATGGAAAAAGTCATGTCGATCCAGTAGCAAGTTAGACTGGTTTGTGGTAAGAACACACTCTCACTGACTTTCTGTAGGGCTCAGGTAGTAGAGAGGAGAAGAGAAAAACACAATTTAGTCAGCAATCAGGGTAGTCTCTCCTGGCTCTGTTTGTGTGTAGTAGATGGGTCACTCTTTGAAATCCTCTATACATAAAAAAATCTACAGGCCTGTATAATTTTTCTCTTCTTTACTGTCAGCATATAAAGATTTGGGTTCTTGCTTACAACAGCTATGGGGTCTCTTTCCTTTCTGTCCTGCAATGTCCTGGTTTTTGTTGCAATTACATGACACCTTGCATGAGTCTCTAGTGAGGGTGCAATTCTGGTTCTGCTCTTCCTCCTCCTTAGTTTTACTCATATGCCAACTCTCTGAACAACTTGTCTGAATTCTAGGGGTGGGCCTCTATTTTGGGGGAGTGACAAGAGTTGTTAGTCTACAGTGACTGACTACTCCCAGCTGATGGATAGTGCAGAGAAACCAATGCAGCTGACAGACTTTGTGGTTTGTGTCCTCCTTTGCTGCTGTCGGGCCAATATCTGAGGGAAGCTGCTGCTGTAATGGGACAATGTTGTGAAGTTGCATGAGCTTTTATTAGATTGCTGTTTCCAAGCAGACCAAAAGAAAGCCATTGCTCCAACACCATGTGCAATTAAGTACTCGTTACTATCATAGTTCCTGAGAATTTGAAAACAAATTATGGATTGGATGGCATATTTTATTATACCTAAACATGGCACAATCTGGTAGCACTGAGCTGAAAGGGTGGGAAGGCAGGCAGTGCTCGGAGGATCCAGGCATAGTTCAAGAACCCGCTGTCTGTGCCTTGTGTGACTAAAGCCAGATTTGGCCGCTAACCCATCCTCCCTACCGAGCCAGCCAGCCTGGTGGAAGCCAAGTCCTGCTCCCAACCAGGGATCTTTCATGCAACCAAGCTGCCTGGGCAGGAAAGACTCACCTCGCAGCTCTCCCCTCCGCTGCACCTTGGAGGACAGGCCTTGAAGGCACCCTGCTTCTAACATGACTTCTCTGGGGCTGTGAAAAGACAGCAACTGCCTGCCAGGCACCGAGGAAAGGCCGGCAGCCTCCTGCGCGCTGTGCTTCCTGCTGCAGGGCAGGCACTGCCTGCGGCCCTGCTGTAGCTCCTGCAGATGGGACAAGACACGGCTGTTTGAGCGGTTTTGCCAGGGGGCTGAGGGAAAGCAGCAGCCCCAGCCAGCCCGCACCTCTCGCCATCAGAGACGGCGGAAGTCGTGGCCCACAGGGACAGGCACGAAGTAAATTTCAGCCCTAACTTGCCCAATGGAGACGCGTGGAAGAAAAACGGGCAACAAACCCCGGTTACCCACGAGCAACGGCTACAACGGCCAGGGCCAGCGCCTGCCACACCCCCTCCCCCTTCCCGGCGTTCCCGCCGGTGCGACCAATGAGGGCGCGGCCGGAGCCCCCACGTGACGCGCTCCCCGCTGCCGTGGGGGGGG
>VZSV01000044.1:5027126-5059151 GCA_013398735.1 Nothocercus julius | reverse complement strand
GCAGCTCCGGCCCCGGCAAAGGCCCCGCAGCCGCGCCGGGGAGTCGCTGCTCGCCTCGCTCTGGCCCTGGCCTCGGCGGGCGGGCTGCACCGGAGGCCCCTCGGTGAGGGAAGGGCTTGTTTGGTGCTCTCTGCGCACCGGTTCACTAAGCTCACCTCCGGTCGGCCTCCAGCTTTCTAGAAGTGCCGTTTCTTTCCCTTCTCCTCGTTCCGCTGTCCCCTCTGAACAGGAGGAGGAGGGGGAAGTGCTCTGCCTTCCCTTTTTACCTCTCTGAGAAGCTTTCGGTATCGCTGCTGAAGTTACCCCTTTCAGTAGGTTGCATTAGTTTTCCATAATATCCATTCCAAAACACATTCCCCTCCCCCAGTGTAAACCGTGTTTGTAAATCTGGTACAATTAGGTTCATATTGATGCCTTGACATGATGCTGCAGTGCAATGAAATCACTCTGAAGCAGAGTGAAAAACAAGAAGCCCTATTTTATCTGGGAAAGATCAGTGGTAGTGAAGTCACTGGTAACATAAGTGCTCCATAAGTTGTCCGTGCTGCTCCATAAATTGTCCAGATTAGAGCTGGAAAACAGTCATAGCTGGGTTGAAAGTTTATTTCATAATTAGACAATTAGCCTTTAATCTTTTGAGAGATACTGTCAATATCAAAATGCAATCAATTCTTGAGAAATCACGTATTTATAGTATTGGTTCCATTTGTCCAGGCAAATTACCTTGGTTTGTATGCATGAGCAGGCAAGGTGCCTTTTTGAAGTTTGATAATGAAATTATACCGTCTTGTCTGATAACTAATACTGTTTCTCTATCCTTCATAGATTTGTTTTAAAAAGATGTTTAAAATTTATTGATAGCTGGTGGAAAGTCTTATTCTTTGTGTGGAATAATCTAAATTATTATTTTTCTCTCTTCCTGTTAATCATTTGATATGGTGCAGTCTAAAAAGCACCTCCTAAGTGGGATATTTTCTGGCAATGTTCCCCTCCAAGGGGAAATAAGTTGGCTTGAAAATACAATTGCTACTATTGAAATGCTGTTACTTATAAAATTAAAAAAAAAAAGAAAAAGTTAGCCGTGTTAGGAATTACACAACAGAATAAAGTGCAAAACCAAGAAGTTAATTGAAAAAACCCAGGTTTTTCTAATGGACATTTTTAGTGCATTGAAAGTAATATCTTTCTTAAAGGCCACATTTAATGCAGAGTCCCCCCAAAAGTTACTGATGTTTTAATAGGCGTTCTTTATGTTTTAACAGATTTCATGGTGTTTTAACAATAGAGAGGTCAGCTTGCTTAAATGAAAATTAATTTAATATTTTTCCTAAAGTGATTAAAAATGTGTACTTTGCGTGAACAAAGGCAAATATCCCTTTTGTTTAAAGTCCCCCTTGTGTAGGGAAAGTGAAAAACAGTAAAGAAGTGTTTTTCTGAGTGGGGGAGGAGAAAGGATGATTCTTCGGTTCTTTAGTGTTGTTATAGAGGCATTCAGCTGATTAATGCTATTTTTATGACTGAATACCATCTGTGTTGCTGAAACGCAATCAGAAAGTAAATAAAAATCATGTTAATATTGAGTGAGTTTAGCAGGAAAAAAGCTGAGTACATGCTGTTTACTACAGTGAAAGTGCTTATTTTAAATGCTTTAGAGAAGATACAGCATGAGAAATATATTAATATTACTTTAACATTGTATGGTGTAGCTATTTTATGATAAAATGTGAAATGTTCATTGTTATGCTGTAGCAATATTATGAGACAGTTTTCTATTGTAGTTGCTTATCAAACTTTTTAAAAAATACCAAAAGGGTTCAGTTCAGGAGTAGATGGAAAACTCCAAATTTTCCATCTTTTTATCCATACATTCTGAAATGTATGGCTGCATTTTCTTAATAATCATTGTCTGCTTTAGCNTTTTTTTTTTTTTTTGAGTGTACTGCCAATACCATTATAACAGTGAAATCAGTGAATGAAAAGAAAATGGGGTGGTGGTAGCAATTTTTAAATTTATAAAGAAGTTTGAGTCAAATTCTCAGATGGAACTTAATGTACAATTGATGAATGAAAGCACTCATAGACTGATTTCGTTCCACCTTTTCATCGTCTGGGTATAGCTGCAGTCAAGACAATTTGTATTTTTGTAATGGACTTTTTCAAGACTACCAACCCTATTAGTGAAAGTGATAAATTATTAGAAATAGGAAATAGAAAAGCATCTATCACACTATTGTTGCATTTGATTTTTCAATATAATTTACTCTAAAGTTACAAAGGAGTACACTGTTTTTATTCTGTACATATTTCTAAGTGTAGTATTTTGAATGAGTGTATCCAAGCTTAGCTTTTGCTTAAGCCTGGCTGTTGGCTAAGTCCTTTTGACTGCTTCTGGTAATTATGCTGAAGGCCCCAAAAAGTATTTTTGCTTTAAAAGAAAGATTTCTTTCCCTTCTTGCTCTTAAACAATACTACAGCAAAAAAAAATGATGTTTTGGAACATAGTCACAGATATATAGTTGTCCTCAGCTAAAATCTTCTACTGGAACTTAGTAAGAATGGGAAATATTACATATAGTTTAAATTTACTGCATATGCAATTCAAATTTTTACATATGCTGGTGTGCCTTTAAACATAGATGTGTGTGTATATGCATAGTTATTTAAAAGATTTACTTGGCACGCTTATACTTTATAGACTTTAAGTAAACTTTCTACCTGTTAATGGTTGTAAGTGTACCCTAACTTTTAACAGATTTGTATATGTAACAAATTTCAACAAATTTGTATATGTATATTTGGGTTTATGTAGAAAATGAAAAACCAGGGCAAAATTTCTCGTGACTTCTTTGAGCAGATTTCACTAGTGAATTTTACGCGTTACATACTTGAATGAGGTTTGAAAAGCTAAATGCTTATTACTTGTTGCTAAAACTTAGTGTAGGTATTTGTTGACAATTCCCACCATCCTTTTTGTTTATTTGATTTTTCTGGATGTCTGCCTTAGTTCCTGAATAAATATCAGCCAGGATTCCTGTGACAACTCAGGCTTTTATCATTTATTCCTCTATTTCTTGTGAAATTTACAATTAAAGAAAATGGAATTTGATAGTCAAATACAGTATGAAGAAGTAAAAATAATTTTAACTGGTAATTTTATTTATGTAGTATATGAACTATTTCTAGGTTGTCTTTTCTATCAGTGCTTTCATTTCCTTTCCAGTTAGTTTTAAAGTTTTGGTATTTTTCAGGTAATGGTACCATTGCACTTTTGAAGATGAATAAGAGTATTATGCATAAATTAAATGCTTTTCGAGTTTTTTTTTTTTTTATGATTTGTATTATACTGTCAAATGGGACAAATGGGAATCTTCAGATTTCAAAGAAATCACTTCTTCATTTCATTTGGTGACAGAGAGCTGGGATGCTGTAGGTGGTGCAGAAAACCTGCATAATACAAGTACTAGAGGACAGGATGCAGAGAAGACAAAATGATTATGGTGCTGCATTGAGCATAAACCAGGGCTGGTTCTGGCCAGCATCTTTCAGGGTGCTTGCACTGTGACTTACAGAATCGTTGGTTTCATGGTGTAGATGACATTGTAGATGACTTTGTGTGCATATTTGGGTCTCTGGAGTTTACTAGTTGAGTCCTGTGCCATAGGATGATGCTTAATCTTCTGCTTGCAGGCAACATACTGCAAGTACAGACTTCCATACCTGAGTCAATTCTGCTGGACCCAAGATGGTCACAGAGTCATCTCTGTTATTTCCCTGTGTAAGGAGGTTTTTCTTGAATTGCTGTATTGAATGAGCAGTGCACAGATAGAGGAGTCAAGTACTTTTATTTGACCCTTTCTGAGAAACTAGCTCTTCCCATTGATGACCCTTCACAGAATCTTCTTCCATCCATCGAATTTGCCTTTTTTTTTTTTTTTTTCCTTTTTATGTGTGGGTAGACAGATTTAGGGATCTCCTTTGAGTTAGTGTCTGAACTAGATTTCTGAGTTTTGGAAGATTAAAATATATATTGTATTCTGCAGATGAACATGTTACTGTTTATTCACCAGTGTAACTTTTAAAAAATTCTAGCAAACTAATCTTCATTAGGGTTATCTTAGTGTTAGATTTTTACATGGTTATGTTTATTAATATGCTAATAATATAATTCATATTGTAGTAATGTATAATCAGTGTTATATATTAATACTTTTCTATATTAATGTTATTTGTTATTACTAAATGTGTTTGCTCCTTTCCTGGTTTATTTTTGGCAGTCTAGAATTTCTTTTTGGCTAAAATGTGTGACCAAGAAAAAACATACAAAAAAATTGTAGAATCTAAGGGTCTGGCACATGCTTTCTCTCACTTATTGCTCCTTTTTGGATGGTAGAGACAAATTAAACATCTTCTGTTTCTTCTCATTGCTTTTGATTGAAGAGGGAAACTTGTTGAAAGGGTATTTTATTTTATTTTATTTCATTGCTCTATCTTTTGTTAGAACTGAGTATAACTATAAATGAGTTGAGCAGAAGCTCTTCTAACCGCTGCTTTGGTGATATAAGAGGGCAGCTACATGCCTGCTTGGTCTCCTCTGTTTTGGGGGAGGGCTGTGCAGAGCAATGCCAGAGAACAAGACTGTTGATGCATGTTATCCTAAATAGAAGTGACCTGTGTTCTCTAGTACTTAGAATGACAGAAATAAGTAGGCCAGTTGGCTGAGACAAATAGTGGAGAATAGCTGAGAGAATGCAGGGATCTGTTGAAAAATATCCCAAGACTATAGTGAAGTGAGAGCCAGCATAATGCTTTTCCCTACCCTGTACCACCTTGAAATTTACTTAAAGATTTTTTAGTTTGTTTGGATTTAAAAATCTTTCAAGCAGTATACCTTTTTAAAGGCAAAATCGGGATGGGTGTTATGCTATTTGAACTTTTTCAGTTTTAAAATACTTTTAAATTGTTTTCATTTCTTCCTGTTTCATCTGCATGTTTTTTCAGAGTATATATTAACTGAATGAGGAAGCATTAAATGATCATGTATAATGCATACTATATATATATATATTTTGTAGGTACTTTTAAACTGACTTACATGAAGTACAAAGATCAATGAAATCATGGATCCATATGCCAAGGCTCAGGGCAATCGAGTGAAGCCAAGGATATCTGTGAGAAAGGTAATTATCTGTTATAAGAAGTAACACTTTCAAAGTTTTATTAGATCCTAATGCTAACAGTCTAGTAATGAACAAAGTAGACTGATAGATTTGCTTGTTGTTTTATATGTTTTAACTTTGATAGGCTAAAGTTTCAAGGAGGTAAAAAAAATGATGTTACTTCATGCTTTGGCCTATTTTAGTCAAGTGTAACTGGAAGACAGAATAATCTAAAGGAGTATAATGTATATATATGCATTTGCCTTGAGTCTGTTATTGTAAGGTGATTTGATGAAATTGTGATGTATTTAAGTACCAAAATGTGCCTTGCTTACTGTAGTGTGAATATTTTGGGTGATACTCATTTTTCCTGTTTATATGTAATTAAAAAATGCACAGTGTTCCTGAAAACTGTTCTGTGAAATCTGTTAAGACTATAAAATGCTTGCATTAACTATTGGGGAGTTCTCTGATGGAAAAATAAGATCCATCTAGCATTTAGGATATTTCTTTTTTAACCAGTGTGGTGTATGCAATGCTAAAGAGAATCTGAGGAAGGAAACAGTGTCGCCAGAAAATTGCATTATGTTTCTAATAATGATAGTAACAGTGATTCCTGATTGATTTTAAAAGTAGTCTAAAGCAGTCTCTGTGAATTGACATTTTACCTTCTGGACAGTATAGTTCACAGAATCACAGAATGGTTGAGGTTGGAGGGGACCTCGAGAGATCATCCAGTCCAACCCCCCTGCTCAAGCAGGGGCACCTAGAGCACAGGGCACAGGGTGGCAGCCAGGTGGGTTTGGGAGATCTCCAGAGAAGGAGACTCCACAACCTTTCTGGGCAGCCTGTTCCAGGGCTCTGTCACCCTCGCAGGAAAGAAGTTCTTCCTCATGTGGAGATGGAACTGCCTGTGTTTCAACTTGTACCCATTACCCCTTGTCCTATCCCTGGCCACCACCGAGAAGAATTTGGTCCCATCCTCTTTACATTCTCCCCTCAGGTACTTGTATATATTGATCAGGTTCCCTCTCAATCTCAGGCTAAAGAGGCCCAGCTCACTTTCCTCTTTCCTAGTTACAGGAACATAAACTTGACCCATCTTCAGTGTACATTTTCATGTAGCCAAACTCTGATGTTTTGGTCTGTATTTATCTGCCTCATAATTTTTCCCCAGGGACAATTTTTAGACTATAGCATGGAACCTCTAACCATTTGCACAAAGCTAGACAGTAGAGTAGTCAGAAGCACACTGTCCTTCTTATGTTGATTCATAGCTTGTAGTGTGATTCATGTCGTCTTAGTCATGGTTAAATGAATTGTTACAGTAGATCTTACAAGTCAGTCCATAGTTGTGGTTATGGTCATTTGAAGCCCACGGTTCCATTCTTACAAAATTATTTTTAAAAACATAGTTGGTTTAAATCATATGACGTATGAAATCAGGAAGAGCTGGTTTTTGTTACCTGACAGCAGAGTAAATGTGAAAATCTGCATCATTGGATCTGCATTCTCTCCAGTTTGGGGAAAAAAAATAGTTTTTCATACACTGTTAATGATCCTTGGAATCTCCTCCTATGAGCTATATAAAGCACTACCCTCTTCCCCTCCTTCCTCACCCCCTAATGACACAGGCATCTTACAGGTTTGGGACTTATTTGGTGTGTTCAAAAACAGTTGTTTAAATCATGAAATCCATTGGTAGAAAATTCAATATATTGTGTAGGATCCATAGATAAGGACTTCTGAATTTGCTGGCCACAAAGACAGTGCGACTCTTTGCTTATTTGGGCTAGAGGAGGGAGATCTGTTTTCCATATTCAGTTCTGTTCTGAGTGCATTTGAAGACATTTGTGTTTCCCCTGCTATGGCTTAGTAAGCTCAAAATCTTTGTTCACAGCTGAAATAGGATTCCCCGTTCCCCCCGTCCCCCGTTCAGGTTTTCTATGTGGAAGGAGTACAGAAACCTAGCAAGTAGAACTCTACAGAGATTTTTGCCTTTTGCCCGTAGGTAAATGTCTATTGGAAGTAGTTGTGCTATTTCTAAAAACAAATAACATCCTGTTGTTGAGGATGACCTCTGGTTCTTACCTAACTGAGCTGTCATTTTCCAGTTACTAATTTAAGAGAGTGCCCCTAGAAGGGGTTGTGGGAGAGTTTGTTTGTGTTGTCTGATGGATATAAGACAGGAAAAATTCCCTGGGTTTGAGTCCAGACCTCTGTTGTTATGAGTGTGATTTCAGTAAGCATATGAACTTATTAAACATAAATCTCGTAGTTAAGTGGGGAGATTAAAAAAAATCCTTCTGTTTTTACGTCTTTTTGAATCTTACTGTTGTAGTAAGTAGGAATCTTCTTACAAATGCCAAACTAAAACTATTCACGTCAAATTTTTACCCGTTTGTTTGTGGGTGGTGTTAGTCTTCAACTTAATGGCTTTTTTCTTTTGCTGACGTTCACCCTCATGGTGTATTTACAGTCAGAGATCATATCTTCTCTGAGCCTGCATTTTGGAAGCTGTACGAGCTCTTAGTCTGCTTTTGTATAAAAGCCTCTGTATTTCAGTGATTATCCTTCATAGTTTTCCTTACTTTGCTTGTTGTGAATTAATCCCTCCTTTTTTTCCTCCCCCCTCCATTCAGTGCTGTATTATGTTGACTGCTCATTGCTATCCCTTGATTAAGTAAGAGAGTTGGGTCATTTTCCGGCTTGCATATTCCCAGTTCTCTTCGAAAGCTTGCACTTTGTACTGCTACATTTTAAGCTATTCTTGTTATGGCAACTGTCACATTGAACAAGTTCTTCCTGTCTGATATGTGTTGCTTTTCCTCTTAACTGATGATACTTCTTTGCTTTGAATTATCATTAGACTTCATTTTTGCTTCATTTTTTTTTCCAATACATTTATTAATAATGATGGTAGTCGTTTACAGTTTCAAGACAAGTTTTGAGGAGTTGTTACTGGCCCACTTGAATTTTCTTCATCACAATTATATCAACTCTTAATACAATACTTCTGCTCCAATTTTCCCTATTGTCTCTGCTCTCAGGGTATTAAACCAAGGAAATTTGATTATAAGTTGTACTTAATAGTGTGTAGCCTGAGAAAACTAACAGCTAGAGAAGCATAGTGAGCACTCTTCAAAGCGGATCAGTATTCATCTGCAGAGAATTAGCAAGTCATGTTGTTTGGCTCTTCAAACTTTTTCTAAATTACTTCTTTGAGTGTCCAATATAAATTATTTTAGAAGCTGAAAGTGAGATAAACTTGTTTGTCTTCATGAAAGACTCTCCCCTGAGTGCTCCTAGAGTTATTGGGGCTAAGTCTTTGAGCAGTGTTGGCATTGTAGCTTCTCGTAAACCTGGAAGATTCGGAGCATCAGGACATTGCCCCCTTACTTAGGGGATTAGAAACATTACTCCAGATGACCCTGTGACATGCCACAACAGGGGTGTCTTGGATTATTTCGGATCCTGGGATTAGTTGTACTGAACAAGAGAGTCAAATGTGAGAATTTATTAGAGGAAAGAGATTATAACAAAGCTCACAGTTTAACAAAGCTGAAAATAGAACGGAACTGTAAATATATATATCAATACCAGGGTGAGTATGGGCAGGTGACCCCCTGCTGAGCCCAAAGTCCTGCTCCATGGGTGACAATATGGCCATCAGCAGGTTCTTTTGTGGGGAGTAGCTCCACAGTGTGGAGAGGTATGCTGTGCTGTGGGTCTGTGGTGTCACCTCTCCTTTGTCTGGACCTGTCAAATATGGGGTCTTTAGAGGTTGTAACCCCCAGGCTGGAGCAGCCGCACGGTGTGGTGGTGACAGCCACCGTGCAAAAGAGTTTGTTAACTCTTGGGGAGCCCCCCAGAGCAACCCCCTATTCTATGGGTGGCACTGTCTGCTGTCCCACACTGGCTCTCAGATCCCAATGCTGCATAAATGTGATTGAAAATGCTTGAGATACCTGCTGTTGCTTTTCTATAATAAATGTCATTTTCCCTTTAGTGTAAGGGTGAAAGTCTAGGCCTTGTTTGTTAATGTTCTGAAATGTATTTTGTTAATTTCAAAGGTCCTAAAACTAACTTTCTAATTTTCTTTTGTCTAGCCATTTTAGAAACATTTTCCTAACTTTGCGTCACTTCTACTGTTTATTAAGAAGCTATGTAAAATTGAAATTTTTTATAAGTTGGACACTGATTTCATTTTTAACAGAGCAAGAGTAGTAGGGATAATAATCTCGAATAATAGTAGTCAAATTACAATCCTATTTTTTAGCTTACTAGTTAGAGAAGATGACAGTTCAAGATAAAGAAGGTTGCTAACTTCTTAAAAAAGTGAAAGGAATGGAGATATGATCTCTCTTACCTTCCCCTCCATTCTCCTCACTGTTGCACTAACCTCTCTTATTCCTTCTGACTAAATTGTCTTTCAGTTTTTGTAAGGAAAAGATGATTGAAAAATTCCAAGGTTTTGATGCGAGAAGATGATAATGGCTTGGATTTCATTTTGGATTTTATCAGTGTCTTTTTTCCTATCAATTGTTCTAAGACTGCAAGCTTTAGTTCAACTACTTAATAAACAAGCATGCATTTTCTCACTTTTTTTTTTTTTTTTTTTTTTTTTTTTTAATATGGAGCCGCTAACTTCTTCTGGAATAAAAGCATTGCCTAAAGAAAAACAATCTGTGTTAATTCCATGTCCTGAAGTAGACTCAAACCTGATGATTTAGAAAAAGAATACTTTGACACAGCGCTTAAAGTAGGGAAGTGTGTTGGGGTCAGGGAACAGATAGCTGTACTTTGTATCTAAAACTGAAAATGCATTTTGTTTGCTTTGTATTTTACTGTTTTTTTTTTATTTTCTTTCAGACTTTTGGTGAAGGTGTACTGCACTCTATGAAGTCACTGTTACAGAGCAGAAGGGAGTTATGCAGTGTATCAGCAGAAGAGTGTTTAAATCAGGAAGAACAAGCTAATTTTCTTGAGGTTTGGCATAGCCTAAAAATTTGTTTTTCATAGGTATAATAAAGGATGGTTCTGCTTGTAGTGGAATAGGAAGTTGCAGGATAGTGAACGTGAACAATATGGCAGCTTGCTGACTGTCCATAAACTCTGTCCTGTATTGTTGTCCTTTAATGTAGTAACTGCAATCTTTAAAAGGATTGCAAAGTTTCAGGAAGATATTTCTCTGCTTTGAGAATTATGAGACTAAATATTATGTAAGAATTTTATTACTGGCTATACAGCATTTGATGAGCACTCTTGTTTAGATTGATGGTATCCTAACAAAGTCATAAAGAGCCCTTAGATTCATGTCTGAACCTGCAAGCTATAATGGCTGATTGTTCAGATAGACTGTGTTCTATAATCTGCAATAAAACTTTTCAACTTTGCCCCTTCCCCTCTCCTGCTTTCTACTTTTAACGTATACCTGACTGTGTGTTTTGCTTGCCTCTAGCAATGGTTGCTGCAGAGAAGGATACCTTACTGTGTTCAGTTACTTTATTAATACAAGCAGTTAAGATCACTCTGAATGAAGTGTAAGATGATCAATATACCTTCACAGAACTTATTTTTTTCTTTTTTTTTTTTTTGGTCTTTCTGTAAAAATGTGGAGAAAGACACCTATTTAAGGAGTAATGTTAGCAGAACATTATTAGAACTGCAATATAATTGCTCATACTGAGAAAAAGCAGAATTTAGGTTTTCTATGCAGTTTTAATTCAGCACTTCTGTCCCTCTGGATTATGATAACCTTCAAATACAGTGCTACATACACTATTTTTAGTTTAAGGAAAAGGTTTGTGTTACTGGTTTGAGGCCCTTCTGTCCCCCTCCTTCAATCCCCAGTGACTTCTGAACTGGCCTATTAATTTCGTCCAGGTTTGAGATCCTAAAGGTAATTTATGTTAATTCGGTGACGACTGAAGGCAGGTTGCATAGAGGAAAGTTAATGTTTTCAATGAGGCCAAAATAGGTGGACTTTGCAATGATGTCATCTACAGCCAGTCAACATATACACTGACTGCTTGGCCCTCCTCTAAGTTATTACCTTGAGGAAGAGGAAAGGGCAGATGGGAGGGAACAAAAGGGACATGCACCCACAAAAAACAACCACCAACCCTAAAGTCTCCCAGAATGATGATCAGAGAATTAGTTTTCCTCCAAATCCTTTAATTGTGCTGAAGAGCTGTGTTTTGTTTAGAGCTGTTTGGAATGCTCTTGTGAAGCTTTGTTTCAGCTACTGCTTTGTCATAACTGAAATATGCATATTAAGATATGTGGATTTAAACAGGAAGATCTTCCTACTAGCACAAGACCCCCATAAAATACAAGTTGCCAGAATTTTTAATATTTTAGTATGGTTACAATTTACAAGTAAGATTTCTGGTCTTGCACTGAAATAAAATATGCAAAATGCAAATACTCAACACAACAATTGTTTTGCAGCAATTTCTTTATCTAGCTCTCTTTCTTTCAGTTTCTATGTACTGCCCATCCATTTGCTGAACAAGTTAATCATAAGTGATTATATGCATAGTGTTCATTCTTATTTACTTAGATAAGACTCAGCTGGCTTACCTTGCAGAAGAGTGACTAATTGTCACAAAGTTAGCATTACCTGTGATGTAAATATATTAAATCTCCTATAAATGAAGTCTCCTGCATAGTAGTCTGAAATAATTGAATCCAATGCATCAAAATTTAGCTCCAGTCATAAGTGAAAATGTTTGATCTTTGTGCCTTAATTCTCTATTTACAAAATGGATTTATTTTTTTCTCACAAACATTTTTTTAAAAAAATGCTTTTCTTTAGAAGAATGCAGATACACTATTGATTTGCCATAAGGGAAAACTAAAGAAGTGAGTAAATCTGAGACGTAAAGCAGGTTGGAATAATGGACGTGAAGTAGGTCATGAAGTGGCACTTCAGAATGGAAGTTTTTTGACTTTTCATGAATAATGAAAATGAAATAAAATACTTATGTCTTAATTTGTTAGTACTGAATGGTACTAGATGTCTGTAGACAAAATAATATGGGAATATGGTAAAACATCACTGTTCATAAGCACAACAAGCTGCGGTGAAGCTGAATAGGCCATCATACTACTTTGCAGTCTCTTGAGCTTGACATGACCTTTTATAAAGGTTGAGTATTACTTTATTTTAGGAATTTATCTGCTTGGGTATTGCATGCAAACACATGTCTGATGTCCTCTGTTCTGTTTTGGCCTGAGGCTAATCAGTTGACATGGTAAATTCACAGAATTTGCTGAAGTGTAGCTTAATGTATCGTAGTTTGTTAGTGTGGGCACAAATTTCAGAACTGACTGGCACTGACTTATATCCAGCTAGCTGGAAGCAAGGAGAGAAGCACTGAGAAATTATGTTTATGTCAGCACATGTAATGCAATTATATATGTTGTTAAAGATGCACCAGCCAATAGGCCATTAGAAGAAGTTTTAGGTAGTAGGCTATAAATGTGTTTGCTGTTCAGTCATATCTCATCTTTTATGACAACTTAGGCCTACTATTCTCTGTGTGATAGTATGTATTATTCTTCAAGCAGTATTGTTCAAGGGTATGTTTTTGTGACAGTATAATAAAGCTTTACTGTAAAATTTATGAAATAAATTTATACAGAAATCTAGATATTTCTATACTTCAACATGTTTGTGTATTTATTCTACAGATTAGATTTATAGGCTTTGCCAAAGAGATTGGAACTGCTCATTTGAAGGTATGGTATCCATCGTTGGAAAATAACCGTTCAGCACTGCTAATTTCTTCTAAATAATATATACCTTTTTAATGGAGGACTTTTCTTCTTTGAGAAGTTAAGTTTGTTTACGCTGAGTATTTAAAACCATTCATGACAGTTTTAAAAAAATACTGATTTTGATTTTTTAATACAAGTACCAGTGCATTATATTTAAAATATTTTGTCAGAATAGCATGCTTAAATTTTGAGGAGTTTTTTGTTTGATTTTTTTTTTTTTTTTTTTAACTGTGTGTATCAGTATTCTTGTATGACTATTGTGTTCGTAGTTATTTAACTTTCTACTTCAGAGTTGTGCTTAATAATAAGGTGCCTCTGTCATCTACAAAGCTATAGCTTTCTTGGATTGACTGCTTGCTAGCTAGCTAGGAATTACCGTAGGAGTTCAGTGATGCTTAGAAATAAAAATAGAAGCTCTCAACTCATTTGTGGTCAAACTTGCATCAGTATTGAGAAACTAATAAAATAATACTGCTAAACATTCTCCCAAGTATGGGAAAGAACTTTTTGATCATTTAGTGCTGTTTAGAGATTAGGGCTGATAAAGCTTATGAAACCTTTCTTCCTCTAAGTCAGTAATACTTAGATTGAAAAGCATTTTAAAATATTTTCTCATCTTTTGCAGGCTTTTTTTTTTTTTTTTTTTTTTTTAATTGAATCTAAAAGCTGTTCAGGATCGTGTTTAAGCAAAGCCCTGTGCCTGTGTTTATAATACTAGTCTAAAACACCATTCAAAAAGTGCACTAAAAGCACATAGAATCCATTTAAAACTATAATTAGCTGAGTTTTGTTTTCTCTGAGTAGCAGTGCACCTTGTAGGATGGGTAAATGCTTTTTACTTCTCCTGTGATTCTCTCCTGTGTGGCCTTTAAAGCTTTTCTGTTGCATGAGAACAATCAACATTTTTCCTTTGGGTAGAAGTGTGAATTGGAAATGAGTGTGGACTAAATTATTAGTGGAAATAAGTTTTGCATCAGAGTTTGAGATAATAACTGGAGGATAAGATAAGAAGTAGGGAAGAAAGCAAAAGCTTTATCAAAATGAATTAACGTTTTAATATTCTCAGAAAATGCTTGAAGTTGGGAGGGATCTCTGGAGATAACCGAATTGTAGCTCCCTGCTCCTGCAGGGTTACCGAGAGTAAGTGGCCCGGGGCTGTGTCCAGACAGATTATGAATAACTACAAGGATGGAAACTTTATGGGCAGCCTCTTCTGTTTGTTACTACACAGTTTTCAGATATGAAATCAAAAACGCTTCATGACTGCTTAGATGTTACTTTTTCACTTTGTATTCTCAATATGTTCTTATATTTAAATTAGGAATTGACAGCTATTTCTGGAGAGCTTCCGGATGTCCTGAAATCGCTCCAGTTGTGCAAACTGAAAGAAAATGAAGTTATATTTCTAAAAGATATAAAGAAAACCTTGGAAAAACCTTGTATCATGAAACATCAGGTAAGCATTCTGTGCCTTCTTCCATGTTTTAGATGCCGATGGCTTCTAGGTGGTTTTATTCTTTCCTTTGAAATTAACAGTTTTATTATTAATACAAAAGAACTAATATATGTATTTAAGATTTATGTTGCACAAGAGAATTTCTGCTACAGTGAATTCCTGTAGGAGGATGCTTAAAAGGTGAAGCACTATATGGGTAATCCTCAAATTAGTCAGGAATAAGTATCTTTTGGAACTATTTCTTTTTGTGGATGTTTTACATGAGCTAATGAGTCTGGAGGTGTTTTTGGTTGTGAATGCACCTTATGATCAATATATTACCTAATCTAGCTAGTATGGAAGCCTTCCCATATATTCACGTGGTGCATGATATGCTCTGTCTGTGCTTGCTTGTTGACTTGGTCCCATGTGTTGCTGAAGCATGACCAACTTGGAAACAAAGCAAACTAATTAAGTTGCCTGTGACTGCTATGCTCAGATACAACTTCCATTTGTCTACAGACTTTCCACCTTGAATCAGGTGTCAAATTTTGAAATTACGTCCATGTCAGGTGTTTGTCAAATTCAATGTTATTTTTTCTCCTGATCAATTATAAATTTCGTTAAAGCAAACTTAAAAACATGTTGACTAATAAGCAACACAATCAAATTTGCATTGTAGATGATGCAAATATATAAACTGAAATACTGTTTAGCGTGAACACAATTTTTAGTGTGAACACAATTTTCAGTCCTTTCTTCCTTTACAGGTTTTTAACATCTATATTCTTAATAGGCTTGAGCATATATTATCAGAGTTTTATTGCATAACTGTGTTTTTGTTTGTTTTTAATGCAATGATTTACTTAGAAGGCAGACGTTACTAAAATGTTATTAAATATTACTGTTATATATACAGTATACAAACTGTTCTATTTTCTTTTCCTTGCCTGTAAAAATATTTATTGTTCTTTGTACATAAAAATATTGAAGGAATCCACTGTTAATCCTGACAATTGACATTTCTCCAAGTTTGTTATATGTTTGTTTTCTTTTTGCTCTCTTTTTTCAAGAATCAACTTCCTGAAGTTCTTTGTGTGTTGAGGTTGTCTCCTTCATTCCCAAGGATCAAAGCTGATTATATATTTACCTTGCTGAGTAAATATACTACAGGTATAAGATACGCAGTGGAAATAAACTCATTGCAAAAACATCAAACAGAGACATCCCATGCAGAAGATGATGATACTAATCAGTCAGTTTCTTCTATTGAGGATGATTTCGTCACTGCTTTTGAACACTTAGATGAAGATGAGCCTTCAAAGATTCCAAGTGTTGGTAAGTGCTTGCATGTTGTGGAGTTTTGTTGTAAAGCCTGTTCTTTGAAATTTTGCCTGTTGCAGGACTTCGTGAGATAATGTACATGAAACGTTAGTAATTTTTTTTACAGGAATTGCCTGTTTTGAAGGGGTAATATACAAATGTAAATTTACATTTTTGCCTTTCTTTTCATGACAGTAGTTTGTCAAATAATAAACCAAAGATTCCAGTTGTGGTGTCAGATCCAGATAAAGTAGAACCTATGGTGTATGCTAAACATGATTTTGTTAATGATTTTGATTTGTCTAATGAATCACTCCTATATTCTTTTCAAACCCTAATCGTGAAAGATCACCTAAGGTATTGCATCAATTAAATGCTTAGTGATTGCTGTCAGTCTGTCCTTGATCATGTGCGTTTGTGTAGAGATTTTTGTTTTTGAAGCTTTTTTTATTTTATTTTTTATCTTTTTAGGGGCATGCAGCTTTAGTTCTCGAAACCATCGAGATGTGGCTTCACAGACCATCCCTGCCCAATGTTTAGAAGCTGTTGACTCAAAAATCCTAGTGGGTTCTGTACGTCGGAAGTCATCTGCTAGATCTTCTACTTTGGTTGATATTTTGGGACTTAAGGAACTGTCCTCAGTGAAAAATTCAGTTACAACATCAATTTCTGATCCTTGGATACAGCGGAGTTTCTATAAGCCATATAATCCTTCTGATCAAGGTGTAAATTTTTTACGTAAAACGTTATTTTCCTCCTCTCCCGCAGAATCCTCTGAGTCAGATTGCTCCAGCCCAAGCCCTGTTATCTTCTTAGATGAAGAAGGGTATCAGAAAAGTTTGAAGGCAAAACTTCAACTGCCAAAAATTCCAGTAGTGAAAGATGGCATAGAAGATTCGGACTCAGAAGTAAGTGAATTTTTTGATAGTTTTGATCAATTTGATGAACTGGAGCAAGCCTTGGAAAACACTTGTAAAGTTATTAGGAGTCCAGTCCAAGGGAATCTTCCTCTGAAAAGAAGGACTGCTCATAAGCATCTGTGTTCTGCAGATGTTACAATGAATCCTCAAAAATTCAAGTTTGATCGTCCCACCCTTCCAGCCAATGTAAGGAAGCCAACTCCTCGTAAACCAGAATCTCCCTACAGCAGCATCTTTGAGGTTCCAGATTCTCCTCGCCCCGTTAAAACATCAGGGGAAGAGAATGGGGGTTTGTTCAGCCCTATAAGATCCTCAGCTTTCAGTCCGCTAGGGAGCTGTGGTGGTTCTGAATGTTTGTGTCGGATGAACCTTGGTGGAGATGGAACAGTTCAAAGCCACCAGGACGCACTCTATAATACTTACTCAGAATATGCTGATAGTTTTTCATTTGAAATATTAGGTTCTGTTTTTCATTCTGATTCTTCATCGGAACACGTATGTGTAGAAAACGAGTCCAAGCATAGCAGAATTGCTTTAAAAGGAGAAAAAGGTCAAACGACAGACCACAGAATGAAAACTGGCAAGGAACCAAATAAGCAAGCGCAGTCGAAAAACAAGTCATTAATGATCAAAGATAGCATTCAAAAATTTGCGACTGAATTGGTTGAAAAAAGTTTTGGCAATGCTTTCAAAGACTTACAGAAAGGTGTTTCTTCATGCACAAATGCACTCTGTCATTTGGCTGCCAGGTTGACTTCTTCAGTCTTTCAAATGGCATTTTATGAGATCGGAAGGCGTAGAGCTATTTCCTTGAAGGAGCGTGCTATTAATGGGCTGGCAGGCTTTTTGGTGAGTGAAGCTATAACTGGTGCTTTGAAAGAACTGCGGCATGTAAAGAAACAAATATTTACCAACACAGTTGCACGATTTGCTGCAGACCTCGCTGAAGAGCTTGTATTTGAAGGAATCATGGAAGTGTGCCAGTTTTCATATCCATCAACACCTACAACTGCACAGACTTCATCATTTGATTTTGAAGATAAAGTGGTAAGATCTTATGCCAGAGACTTATCTGAGTCTGTCATTCAAGAGGCTTTTATTGAACTATCTCAGGTTGACGTGACCTTCACAACACAAGCGGCCATTAGTGTTTCTATGGATAACATTAAATATGTGAGTGCAGAAAGTATGTTACAGTCAACACAGACTTCCACAGCTTTTCCTAGCTCTAATGATAGAGCAGCACTACATGCCACAAATTCCAGGAAGGAATGTACAGTGCAACAAGCTTTATTTTGTACCTCTGGTGTTGTAAGTTCAATACCTGTGCCCTTAGCTGGAAGAGCTCTTTGTCAAAATCAGGTTTCCTCTGATGTTTATAGAGCAAAATCATGCACTGCTTCAAGCTCTGATGACAGTATGAAAGTGTACAAAGACTCTACACATCCATTTTGCACAACTAGGAGGAGAGAGGAAGAAATTGCTTCTTTCAGAAATATATATCTAACTTCAGACGCCAGTCAAAGTACGGAAGAAAATCCATCACTTTTACATAACCAGAACGATGCCAAACAAATAAATGACAGATCTGGAATGAATAATAACTTAGAATTAACAAGTGGGTCAAAAAGCATCTGTAGTTTCTCTGGAACGATGGTAGATATGATTGTAAATGAAGCCTATGAAGCCATAACTTCATCCAGGGTCACAAAAGCAGTGGAAGAATATAAAGGTTTTTTAACAAGAAAAATAGCAGAGAAAAAGCCTTACTTGCAATGCATTGGTGAAGATTTTCCCAAGAACATATTTGCAGATCACTTGGCCAAGTATATTGTGAAACAGTCTGTGGATGAAAGTAGCAGTGTGGTACCCAGCACCTCTGATTATTTAGTATGTAATACGGGCTCACAGACACATGTGGATAACAGTAGGAAAGAACAAAGTAGTGTGGTAATGAAGCAGGAGGCTGAGAAGCAAAATAACATTCCTATAACTGTTGGTCAGCAACAGATGCCTCTGAATAATCCATCTAAATCTCTTCTTATTCCAGCTCATTCTGTTCAGTGTGCTTCAGAATCTAAAGACAGTTGGCAGGAGCAAAAAGGGCGGAGGTTTCTTTCAGGTTCACCACCACGTTGTTCCACTGTGACTTTTTCTAATCATGTTCTAGAAGACTTCACTGACACAGGAAGCTGCTCAGTAAAGTACTTAAATAAGCCCTCAAAAAAGCACGACATTGAAACATCATCAGGTTCTGTGACTTGCAGGCAGGATGATTGTTGTCTCCCTGCTAGCAGCTTTCCAATTATGTTTGGTACTGAAGAAGCTTTGCAGATGGAAGATAAATCAGCTATCAAGGATGGAAATACCTGTGCAATGCCTGGTACACCCCCACCAACACCCTTAGTACCATGTCAAGCTAATTCTGAAAAGAACCTGAGGAAGTTATCCAAGAAACTCAAGGGAGAATTAGCAAAGCAATTTGCACCTGCAACACCACCTTCTACACCATACAATCCGTCTGTTACTGGCTCGTCTGAAACAGAGCATGACTCTCTGGAAAAAGAAGAATTTATGCTGAAACTCATGCGGTCACTTTCTGAAGAAGTGGAAAGTAGCGAAGATGAAGATTATTCGGAAATGCTAGTTGAGAAAGAGGAACATCCAGCAAAAACAGTACAGTATGCAGATCACTTAGCTAGTCATATAATTTCGATGGCGACTGAAATGGCTGCTTCCCAATTAGATGATAAAACAAATGAAGATGAAGCTGATAAACAAGCGAAGTTAAATATGCTGAATAAAAGATCTGGGTCTGCTGCATTTGTAGATATTCCAGAAGAGACCTGCAATTCCTTATGGAATTATGCAGGTGATATGGCAGGAAAAGTCATCAGTGAGGCCAAGAAAATGGTGAAATCCAGGCATTGCAAACCGCTGAGGCTGAAGCGGGTGAACTGCCAGATGGATTGCCTTTATCTGAGAAAAGATGATAGAGGTGACAGTTCAAAAGAACGATGGGCACCAGGGCAGGACCAGTGGTCGGGGGAGAGGGATTCTTCTGTACTTCCTTTACCACAAAATTTGGGCATGATGGGCTTGACTTCCAAATACCCAAGCTGTGAGAGTGTGACTGATGAGTACGCAGATCATATTATTCGAGTTTTGAAAAGAGAAGGGGGTAATGCTGAGTTGTTAGTGGATCAGTATGCCAGTAGGCTTGTTTACAGGTCTATAAAATCAGGCCTGCAACAGGCTGCTAGGAAAACTAAATTGAAGTACAGCAGAAAGACATTGCCTGGGCAAAACACAGAGGTAAACAGTAAGCTGGAACTCTTCAAAATAACGAATAAAGATTCACTACAGCAAGCGAAAAGCAGAGTTCATCCCTTTGAAGACCGAACCTGCAAAAGGAGTGGCTGTGCACAGAGCGCAGAGCACACGGGGTTGTTGCACTTTTCAGAATCCCTTGCGCAGAGCATAACTTGTGATGTCAGGAGGAAATTGAAAATGTCGGGAGCATGCTTGCCAAAATCTTTAACAGATTCCTGCCTCTATAAAAAGACTGAATTGGATGAAGTCACAGGGGACCTTATCAAAACAACACTTTCTAGGACATTTCATCCCTTCTCCCCAAAGCATAAGCTGTACCATAGCACAGGCAGCTTAAATGAAAATGGCTACAGTGAAGGCATAATTCAAGCTATAGAACAATATGCTAGGAAAGTAGCAGATGATACTCTAGAAATGAGTTTGGAATCTGCTGTTCTCCATGCAGCTGAACACAGGAAAAATGGGGATAGGCTGTCATACGCTGAGCAGCTGTCACCCTTTTCTGGAACTGTCTGCAGATGCTGCAGTGTGAAGGAACCTCAGTACTGTACAGAAAATGGGTCCTGTCTGCCTGCACAAGAATCCTCCCTTCCAGTGAGGCATTTCCCCCCTTCTAGGGTGGGCAGTGTCTGTCAAAAATCAAAAATATTTCACCTTGATATTCCTAAAATTCATATTGACGTAGAACAGAAGGCAGTGTTTTCTGACAAGGTGGTTGCTGCAGCTGCTGAGAAAGCAGAGAGAGAACTGAGTAATGTGAGTGTGACGGCTGACAGCGGTATTGGGCACGACGGAGTCAGTTTTGCTGAAAGTCTTACTACTGAAATCATGACATCAGCTATGACTAATATTGGTCAGGCAGTTAACATAAGGTAATGCTCATTTTTCTCATTTCTTGCGTTCTGTACCAGAAAAAGAAAGATTATTAATCGCTGTGTGATCGGAAGAATTTCTTTCTTTTAGAAATACTTTATATAGAAATATAAAAATTCTATATTGAAGAAACGCTTTATATTCTGAATGTTTATTCTTTGTATTGCTATGGTGATGGTTAAATGATTTGGACCTGGGGGAGGCCCAAAAAATCATTTTCCACCTGTGGGAGCTTAAAACTAAAGTTTCTGTAGACACCAGCATGTGTATGTTCTGGCAGGTGACTAACAGTGGGAATTTAAACTTCAAGTGCCTGCTATTTTTATCTACTGTAGAGGCTTCTATACCTTAATTAAACGTTTTGTTGACTAGTGAGCCATGACAGAGTCCAGGTTTGTTCCATACGGGAATTTCCATTTCTATTAGGAAAACAGTGTTTGGTACTAGAAAAGGAAGCTTGCCTTTCCTTTGGAATAAGAAACTTGCTTCTTGGATGGGAAAAACAAACAAACACAACTATACCTTTCTCAACATGTTTTAGCTTATAAAATATTATACTAGTATTATGCTGGAACAGAAACTGACTCTCTGATGTATCTTCATCAATAGCTAATACATTTTTTCTTTTAATAAGCCTCTTGATAAGAAATGTGCCACAGTAACTCTTAGGAAAACAAACTGTTTCTTCAGACCGACTGCGCAGAGATCAGAATGACTTGAAAACTCTACTTCAGGTCCAAGAACAATCTTTACCTTGTTAATTTTTCTAACTTATAGTAGTTACTTTCTGAATTGTTTTGCGTGAAAATTCCTTGCAGTGGCAAAGGGTTTATTTTCTGATTTCTAGATTGACATGATGATGATCAATAAAAATTATTTATGTGCTTTTTGTGCCACATAAAGGCCACAGTGGGTACGAAGCCTTTTTTTTTTTTTTTTTTTTTTTTTTTTTTTTTTTAAAGATATGATAAGAAAAACATAATACCTCCTGTTTGAGTGTGAATGGAAGTTTTTGATTTGTGTATGGTGGTTATTTTTACAAAACAATTTAAAACAATAAGTTCTACTTTAATTTTTATGGCCTTTCAATGAAAGAGTTTAACAAAAAATTCTGGCAGCATGTAAATGCTAGTAAGTTATACATTACAGCTGTTGCTGCAGCATGGTTGGATCCTTAGTTGGAGTGTCACTCCAAAAAATCATTGTATGTCATGTGGTGTTTTTCTAGTACTGACAATATCAGAGGTGACTCTTTCTTTCCGAATCACTACTTTTAATACATATTATGTAAAATTTCTGTTTAGAATATAGTAGAAAATCTAAAAGGCAATGTTTGAAGAGATAGTGTTTATTTTTCTGTGATGATAAGGAAATACTGGGTTTTTAACATGACATCCAATTTATATAAGTACTTTTATGTTGGTATCGTAAGTGTGATATAAAATGTGTATGTTTCTTGAGCTGCCTTACTCATGTGCAGCGGGGAAAAAAAAATGCTGCTAGCACTGGTACAACTATAAATAAAAATGGAAAAAATGACATTTGTATTACCCAAATTAGTTGAGATGTAAACAATTAAACAATGCTTATAATAAGTTACATTATTACCTGCAAAATTCATACTTCATCAGAGTTAAGTGCTGTTTCTGATGTGCTCGAGGGTGGATTTTTAAACAGTGAATGAAACAATCTTGAAATGACTGTTGTCTATGGTAGCAGTAGGATAATTTTTCTTGAACTTTCTAGCATTGATCTATCCAATAATCGTACTTTGATGCTAAAAGTCTGTGCATATGGATACGTTTTCAGATTGAAACCCTTATGAAAAAATTAAATGTTTTTTAAAGATAGAAAATTGGATGTCTTGGTTGATATTCTAAAGAATATCTGTTATTGAGCATACTTGCTTGACTGATTAAAAAAAAAATCTTCCTTAAGGGATAGATTCTCTATTCTACCCCTCCTTGAAGCAGGAAGGGAATATTTTATCTGCAGAAAGATGCTTTTCAAAAGTGGAAAAGTTACAGCATTTTAAAAACCAGTGTGCTCCTAAACAGTTTGTCTACAATAACAAATGACTGGTAGCGAGCTGGTTGTAATGAAGGCAGGGAGGAGATAGAGCCAAATTGTCCTCAGTTAAGCCAGATCAGAAATGCTCATTCTTCCTTCTTGAAAAGTGTGTCTTAATTAGTCTGTAAACCACCTAGATGCTGAAGCTTGCTATGCTTTATACAATAAATCGTCCACCCAAGAGAGCTGTTTGTACCACTCCCTGCCTCTGGTGATTGAGTTTCAAATGGCAATCCCAAATCTAAGCCAGGTAAGTGCATAAGTTACATAATTTCTGGAAATGGAAATTCGTTGGACTGTTCCATTTCTTTCTTTGAAAGCAGGGTACAAATTAACATATATGTGTGTACTCTCTCTTTTTTTTTTTTTTTCCCTGAAATTTAATGGCTTTGGTGTTAAATTACTTTAGATAAGCTAACATAGATGGGCGTGAAATACAGCCCAAGTGATGTTTTCAATCTTCAATTTTTATTTAGCTCTACTGGAAGAGAAGGATTTCACTCAGTTGAATCTATTGTTAGCCAGCAGATGAGTCTGAGTATTGGTGATGATAGCACTGGCAGTTGGTCCAATCTAAGTTTTGAAGATGAACATCCTGATGAAAGCAGCAGTTTTCTTCACCTCAGTGACAGGTAACTATAAATTAGCATAGTTTAACAGTTATCTTGGTGTCTGCCAAACCATATCAAACGGTTTTCTCTTGGGGAATGGAGAGAGAACTGAATTTTCTCTTTAGGAAGCAATTCCTAAAGCAATTCAGGAAGTGAGTTTTTTGTTGTTGTTAAAAGTAGCTGTAACATGTATGGATATGTTTTCCTACAAAACATTCTTTGTTAATGAATGTTGATACTACACACAGTGTAAAATATGTAAAGTTTGCATTTTCACTGATACCAGAAAATAGCATCAAGTAACGCTATGCTTATAATTTCAGTACTAGCAAAAATGCAGGTATTTTAAAAAGAAAAGACAGTTATAAATTACACCTTGGAAATAGTGCATTTTATTCATGCTCTTGAAATGTTAAAACTTAAAAATGTATTTGCTTTGCTGTATTTGTCTGTACTTTTGAAAATTAAAAGTTCATTTAGTTTGTCTCAGAGCTTAGATATACATTAGAGTTTGGGAGATTGAATTTACAAGTCATTTTAACTTACTTGGTGGAGTATTCATTTATTTACTACAGAACTTATAGGTGTATTGGAACTTACAATCTGATCAGAATAGTAACTTTTTTTTTTTTTTAATAAAGCTTCTTTCTATATCCTTCCACTGGACTGCTTGATAACCAGCAAGGATTAGAACAAGAATTTAAAAAATCTGTAATATCTATGTCTATTGCCAGTGAAAATTAGAAGGAGAATTGTAACCCTAGGTTCTGCATGCAGGAAATTGGAGGAATTAGTAGGCTTAATTTTTTGTAATTGGTGTGTCACTTTTATATAGTAAGTTCTACATTTTTATTGTTTTTTATCCTATTGCCCTACTAGTTAGTATTTTCAGCATCATTCAGATGTTAAAGAAATACAGAAGTAATCGTTATGTAATGTACAAATAAATTATTTAATTTTAAAGTGAAACGGTTCACTTCAAATTCTGTAGTATCTTCACATTTTGCTTAATTGAAAGCAGTTTAATCAAACCATTATTATACATTATCACTGATACAACTGAATAATTTTGTTAAGGGACTTTGTCTTCTATTTGTCTAAATTAAGCATCTGTTGAATGAGTGAAAACAAATCAGACTTATGTGATTAAAGCCAGAGTACAAAAAAAAAAAAAATTGAGGGTTTATAAGTGGGGAATAAAATACAGGTCAGTTGGTGCTTACAAGAAATTATATATATTAAAAAAAAAATGTTGTAGCACCTGTTGTGCCAATGTTTTGTGTGCCAAAATGTGCCAAAACCCACTCAGAAGCAAGGGGTGTGTGTGTGTGTGTGTGTGTGTGTGTGTGTTGGGGGGGGGAGTGCAGAGAGAAGGGGAATCTCCCCATCTACCCTTTAGCTTCTGGATTGAGAAGAGATGCATTAGTGAAGGTCACTATGAAAATTGTGCTTCATGGAGGCTTAGACTAACCATAAACAGGGGAGCAAGACAACTTGGAGAGAATTATTGCTGTGTGATGGCTTTAGTTTCTTATGTTGAATGGAAATAGGACTGGAAATTCTTTAGTGGATTTGGTCAAGTTAATTATTCCGGGGAGTATTCACACATATGATGTTTTAAACATGTGATGTTAGCTGTTAATTTTAGAAATCCAATAGTCTTAAGCTTCCTCCACAGTTACTGCCTAGGTATAGGCTTCTCCAGAGGATCAGCCAGAATACCTGGTTCAGGTTAGAGTTCAGAGCAGAAGCTGGCTGGTTCTCTTTGACTGCTTGTAACTGAGACAAAACCTCAAAGCATATGATCTAAGTGCTGTTTCACATATATGTGGTGCAGTACTGAGACTTGTTTGGCCTCGCTTAATAGGCTGAAACTTCTTCTTTTTGGTAATTTTCTTGCATATTCATGTTGAAGAGCACAAGGAAGCATTATAGAGGGACTATAATGGCCTTGTCTGGTTGTCATCTGGACTGTGGCTACAAGACTTTCTCAAGCATGTTCAGTGTCTTACAGAAACATTAAGTTCAAGTTACAAAACATCCACGAGCATTGCTGTACCTTGTAATCACATAATTAAAAATCTGATTATATCAGAGTGAATTTGACCTTTGTAAAAATGTATTAACTTTCTCTCTAGTCAGAACAGTGCTATGTATGTATGAGGTCATTCTCTTAAACACTTTTAATCTGAGAACAAGGGCAGCTTTTACTTGCATTTATGTTATGTATCAAAAATTTTCAGTCAAACAATATCTGAGTGCAAGTCATTGATATTAGTAGGCCATTTACATGAACAGAACATATATAAGAATCAAATTTAATGTTAATACTTTATATATACTATGATAGTCTTGTACAGTAGCTTGAGAAATGTTCTTACAAATAGTTTTGCTTTTTCCATGCAAATCTAATAGGTAATTATGGAATCTTGGTATAAGTAGCTGCCACTAGCTTTATTCATTTATTTTTTTAATTTTGCATTTTAATAGTTTTGCTGCAGTTCTAGAATCAAGCTAGTTTCTTTGGATACTTCTGCTCCTTATTTTTTTTTTTTTTTTTCCCCTTAGTAATGACAGAACAATCTGTTCTTAGCACATTTGGTGTAAATAACCAACAGCAACAATATGCTGAATAAAGCATTCACAACTTTATTTTTCTTCTGGAGTATATTCACATTGCAAGTTTACTAACCTGTTGTGTTGAAATTAGGATCCAGACAGGCAAACTGAAAAGCAAAGGATGTTGATACTGCTGTTTGCTGCCTCCCTAAAATGTCTGACTCTTGAAGTGTTCCTTTCCACTATTTGTGACTTCAAAATTTTACTGTTTTTCTCTTGCAATTGGAACAAGTGGAAAAGAGCTTTAACTGTCAAATACAGTGTTTAGCTGAACAGACATCTGAAAGCATCTCCTAGCAGTAGCTGTTTTCTGGAGTTGCTTCATGGCTTGTCATACCATCCATTCAGCCTTCTCAAAGAAGCCTGGCTCTGTTCTCCTGGCATCTTGCTCTTGGAAGGTTCCCAGACGTGATTTGGGTGGGGAGGTATCAAATCAAGGAATAGGAGTTTTAATGATGTGATCAGCTGAGAACTGTACTTAGGCACAGGCGCCATGTCTCTGTAATTTTAATGCTTAGAAGGTACCAGTGCAAGGACATGTTCAAGTTTTCATTTCTTTACTTTGACTTGAGCATTGCTGTGGAGTAAATTCAGTATGTTTGTAAATTTTGAGCGAGTTAATATTTCTAGCTTTGTTTTCACTGTTTTATAGCAATGTTTTTTAAAAAAGCTTTAAGAGTATTCAGATTTTTTTTTTCTGCTCCCCAAAGTATTTCCTACTCATCAGGCTGCTGTAGATCACTTCAATTTTGTAATGAGAGAGAAGAATTTTCCTTGTGTAGCTATCTTCACAATATATAATTTCATGAAGTCTTGGCTATTCTTTAAGCAAATACCATATTTATAATCCGTATTCCTATGAGTAAACCTGTTGAAATTGTTCAGCCGGTCTAAATAAGAAACTGTGTGCTTAGAGTTAAAGATGGAATTACTTTTAGCACTGATGTAGAAAAATTAGAGAGTACAAAATAATACTGAGAGCTGCATACAGAACTTACCAGTTTTGCATTTTTGTGCAGACTACTGATCTGAATAAGCCTGACAGTCGTGTTTGGGCTCCGTTCCAGCAAACCTGTTTAGGAAGTTTCAATGCTCTAGCATTAAATATCTTGACAAAACAGCACTGAGGAAAATTAAGGTTCTAGTTTGAGCTATTGTTCTTTTCTAGTTCAGCTGTGTTCTCTTCTTCTCCTGGCAGTAATGGTAACAGCAGTAGCTGGAGCAGTCTTGGTTTAGAAGGGGATATGTATGAGGAGAATTTATCCTTTCCAACATCAGACAGGTTGGTTGAGTCCAGAAATATAAACCAGATGGATTCCTCATAATTAATGCATGAAATCATTTTTTGAAGACAAGAATACAGTGCATTTTTATGCTGATACATTATTCACACTTTTCTCATTTAATCACAATATGATTTTTTTCATTAATTAATCCATACTGATTGGATAAATTCCGCTATGCTAAACTGATGTTCTGTGTTCTGCTTGCAAAATGAGGGGTCCCTTTCATGCATGTTGTTCTTGCTTGCAATTTTACAAGTCTTCAGATTTACTTTAGCAAACTAGAGCCTGCTTCCTATAAAATTTCTATTTTTTGTTTTGTGTTTTGTTTTCCTTTAGCTTGCGAAAACTTTCAAAATTGCTTGGCAATTAATTCTGTAGAACACTTATGACCTACAGCTTTGAATAACCTATAGCTATTCATAATCATGACCTAAGACTGCTCAATCGTTCAACATGTGAAGCAAAACTAAACTGTCCCCCTAAATAAACACAAGGGCTTTGTCTTATTTTAAAATATTGTCATATCTTCTTAACACTCTTCTGTTTCTGTCCTCCCCTTTCTTCCCTAAATAACGAATCTTTTAAACTTATTGACAAGTCTAATTACAACATGAAATGGTGTGAGAAACAAAGCATGGTCATTCCTTAATTCTTTTGTTATCTTCGTGTCCTTTACTGATTAACGTTCCTTACAGTGTTAGGATTGATTTACGTTTGTTGTGAATGTAGTGGATTGTACTAAAATTTTTGTTTTACTTTTAAATTAGTGATGGAACAGAAGATAAAGATGAAGACTCCAAGGATGCTGTAGAAGGTAATGCTGGTTCCAACATAGGCTGTTGTTCTTTTGTGCACTCTGTCCTAATTATTTTTCATGATTCTTAGCCTGTAAAAGAAGGTGACAACTGTATTATCCATCATAATACATGTCAATCAAGAGTCTGAAGACATTCTTATATTAATACCCTGTGAACACTTTGTAATACTCAGAAATATACAGCCTGTGCTTGTCATTGTGATGTTCAGCTAACCCGTGTTCTTAATGGAAGGTAGGGAATGCTGACCAGCTTGTTGAAAGTGTAAACTTATATGCATGGACAAATCTCTTTGGAAAATACTTGATATGGTACCATAATGCTTTCCATCTAGTAAGTGTCACTATTTTTTTTATAATTGGTTTATTCTGCTATAATATATTAGATTTGGGGGCTCTAGAAAAATACTCTGTCTTCCATTAAAGGCACTCTTGTGTTGACAGTTCAGCAGGTAAATTCTCTCATCCATTTCTTCCTGGAAAGATCATTTTAGTTTTTGCTTATCTTTGGCAGGTGGGAATGCATATCTTATGTACTTGAATTTTATGAATTTTATAAGGTTGATTGGAAGAGTAGTGAGATTAAGGTAAATGGCACATTAAAAGATGCTTTCATTTCAAATATATTCCATGTCTCTTAAAAAGTCCTCCTTCATTCTCTAAGTAGTGACTTCAATAAGAACTTGGAGGGCCCTACACATACGCTTAGTTGGTTATGACTGTGTGACAGAGGACTACTGTAATGTCTGGATTAAAAAATGCAGATAGAGAACAGATGATGATGATGCTGTAGCTGTTTTCTGTTACTCCTGCAACTGCTCTTTGAATCCTATCTTCACTTCTGGAACTCATGCTGCAAAAGTGCTGAAAAAATTGGATAGGCCTCAGTAAACAACAGCACTGTATTTTTAAAAAGCAGGAGCAGTCTGATCAGTTTGTTGCCTGTGCAGAAAAAATACTGAAACACAAGCATTATTAAATTTAGTAGATGGAGGCATTGCAAAAACCCAGCAGTTTGTAACTGAAATGACTGCTTGAAGCACAGTGTAAGAGCCTATTGCTGTTTGAACACATTCTGAAAGACTATTTTAAATTCCTTATCACTTGGAATCTTGTCTTAAAGTTCAAATGCATTTTGATCTTCAGATGTTTAAATTAAACTGCAAATGGGATAAATTCCTCTTGCACAGTAGAACAGAACATTTCAGATCGAGATGTTACTTGCTCTTTGTTATCTATATAAATTATTTAAGATAATTTAGTCTAATAGTGATACATAGCAATTCTGTTATGACAGTTTGGACCTGTAGATTTGATCAGTTTATTTTTAATGTTAGGTATGGAGCAAGCAAGACGGACATTAGCAATCGTGAATATTGATCTGGAGCCAAATATAGTGGATCCCCAGCTCAGAGCAGCGCTCCAGTGGCTTGCAGCTTCTGAAACAGAGGTGTCTGCCCTTCATTTTTATGACACTGCTACAAGGGAATTGGTCTTGGTAAGTACTTGGTGTTTCGAAAGTGGGAGGGAGAAGGATTTGCCTTATTATGCCAAATATTAATTTTGATTTGCTGTGATACATCAGCTATTTCTGCTCTATTTGCTACACAATAATAAGGAAAAAATTGCTGTTGAGGAAAACCATTATTTAAATCTGGAGAAGTCAGAGTGAAACAGCCAGTTCATGCACGCACCGTAAATAATATAGTGTTGATTAAAGCTGAATTAACACTATGTTTTAATATCTTGTTTCGCAACTTGTTTTCTTCGGCTTACTCCAAAAAAAAAAAAAAAAAAAAAAGAAAAAAAAAAGAAAAAACAAAAAACCACAATTATAATGTTCTTGTGGAAAAAAAAAATATTTCTTTGAAGCCCTATTTATGTAGTGTTTGTTTTAATTGTCTGTAAATTGAATCTTGTCATTTTTGAGAACTTGCTCATCCAAGTGAATTTTTAACTTAATAATCTGATGTTCTGTCTCAGGTTTTTTTGCTAGCAAATACACATTTTCTTAACAGAATAAATTTTAGCTTCTAATTAAACTTGATTTTAAGTATGTTTCTGGAAGCAATTTCAGCTAAAACTATTAAGCAAGAAGGCTCAAAAAGCTATTTCATTTTAGTAGTGTTTGTTTTGGCTTTATAGATTGAATTAATATATGATGAAAGTGAAGCTAAAAAGAAGTCAAAGAGGTTTCAGCAATTAGTGTTGCTTAGTGGAGAGCCAAAATTTTGTCAGACATACTCACGTGGGGATAATTCTATCACAAATACAGGATAGAAACTTTTTATTTCTGTAAAACTGTAGAACTCATTCCTTTATGTGACTAACACAGAGATGCACATAATAATCTAATTTATTATGATTAATTTCTTCTGAACCTTCTGCTTTAATGACTCTTCACTTTCGTAAACGTCATTGTGGTTTTCTGTAAGCCTATGAAATACGATTTTATACCTAGCTACTAAAAAAAAAAAGTATAACAGATATGTGGAGATTGTCTCTAAGTTAGAGATTGTTAGGAATGATAATTTATCGGATACTATATTATGGGATGTTAACCACTGAAAAAGGGCAAAGGAGACTTTTGAATGTGATGCAATTAGTAGGCATTTTATAACAAGGTCCACAAGGTCCACTTCATTTTTTTTTCTTTTTTTTTTTTTTTTTGAAATGAAAGAGTCTTCCTTAGTGACTACACTCCTAGCAAGTCTGATTTTTGTCTTCATCTGTACATCTGTCCATTTTGTGCTTGCTCTGTGTGAATTGTAATGCTGCAAACAGACCCACAAATGTTAGTAGTAAACTTTCTTGCGACTTGTATCTGGTCTTGGAATATATATGTCATGTTAGACAAAAAATAGATGGTGGGTTCCTCTTCTCCACCCCCTCTTTCTATTTCTTTTGTAACGTCTGACTTCATTAGGTTTCAAAATTGGGATGCTACTGGTTGACTCAATGCCTGAAGATGCTGTTAGCTACCTATATATCTGAAAATGTTTCCAGTCACTCTAATAAGAGAATATACTGAGAAGAGCACTCTGGAAAACAGAAGTGGCTAATGTGCAGGCACTCCTAAAAATTATAATATTTTTCTACTTTGACTTCAGTCATAAATTGATAATTAGTTGACAGCTAAAGATAATGTAAGACCTTCAAGCAGACTGCAGTCTTATAGTCTATAAAATGCAAAAGTAATGAATTGATACTCTTGGCTTTATATATTTATTTGAGTTCTTCAAATGCAATTATTTTAAGGTTATTTTTCCTTTTTGATGGGGTCAGGGAAGGATTATCTGTTTTTATTCTATCTGATTTCCCAATCAGAATGTGTAATGCTGCTGCTTTATATTTGTGTCCTTGTCCCTTTCATGTAGTTTATGGCTAAAAATATCCAAACTCCAGAACTTTACATGTGGTGTTAGTTTGACTCTGCATATCTCATCATTTCTTGGGGTTTAAACAAAGTCCTTAGGTTTCAGAACACTGTTTCTGTTTGAATGACATAGTGTAAGAAAATTAGAACATATGTAGGTATCGCTTTTTCTTTGTGAAGTACAACTGTAAAGACAAATCATCAGATCTGAAGTTTAAAGAATGAGGATTTTCTGAAGGACTTCTTGTAATTTAGTAAGTTTGTTTTGAAAAAAAAATGCTAAGCCACAGTTAGAAGTCAATCTGGCCAGAGATGTTAAAAATAACAAGAAAAACTTCTTTAAATATATTAATAGCAAAAGGAAGATCAGGGAAAATGTGGGTCCGCTGGTGAATGGGGTGGGTGCCCTGGTTACAAAAAACAC
>VZSV01000044.1:4977317-5025932 GCA_013398735.1 Nothocercus julius | reverse complement strand
CAGTTCTGGGCTCCCCAGTACAAGAGGGATGTGGAGCTGCTGGAGAGAGTCCAGCGCAGGGCTGGAAGAGAGGTCTGGAACATCTGCCCTATGAGGAAAGGCTGAGAGAGCTGGGCCTGTTCAGCCTGGAGAAGAGAAGGCTGAGAGGAGACCTCATTAGTGTCTGTAAGTACCTCAAGGGAGGGAGGGAGGAGGATGGGGTGGCCTCTTCTCTGTGGTGGCCACTGACAGGACTAGAGGAAACGGCCACAAACTGAAACACCAGAAGTTCCACAGGAACTTAAGGAAAAATCTCTTAACAGTGAGGGTGACAGAGCCCAGGCACAGGCTGCCCAGAGAGGTTGTGGAGTCTCCTTCTCTGGAGATGTTCCAAACCCGCTTGGACGCAGTCCTGAGCCACCTGCTCTAGGTGACCCTGCGTGTGCAGGGGGGTTGGACTAGATGATCTCTAGAGGTCCCTTCCAACACCTTAAGCATTCTGTGATTCTATGAAAATAGACTCTTAACTCCGGATTGCCTTAATTAAAATGAAAGACTGAGTAGTACAAAATAAGTCTGAGCCCAATGAACTCTGGCCAAGTTGGGATTCTGGAGTTTGGAACTGTCTTCTCGGTGCCGTTCGGAGGAAAGACAGGCACCTCCAGAGGGCACTGCAGCCTAACAGAAACCTGAGTTCACCCTCACAGCTGCTGCTCGCTCTCAGCTTTTTCTAGACATCTCATAGATTTTTTTGTTAAGGTGCCTAAGCAATGTGGGGAGTGAATCTGGGCTTTAGATCCCATTGAAAACAAGTATTTTTACTGGAAGCAGTTGGTAGGTTCCAGAGGAGAAGAAAAACTTACACTAGCTGATCACAATGATGATATGATGTTGCTGTATAAAAGACAAACGTACCTCTAGCATATACCTGACAAAGTCCTAATTGCTGAAACTTGGCCTGAAGTCTCATCCAGGTATTCGACTTCTTTCTGTCTTGCTGAGCATTACATAAATCCTAATGTTTGATGTGAAATATATTTGAATATATATGAAGAGCTAAAACAAAAGACTTGTAGATTAGAATAAACAGTTTGTGACTCTCTCAAAACCCGGCAGTTTGGATATGCAAGTGTCTGGATTAAAATAAAATGAATGTATGGATGTATATACATACTCAATTTTTAATCTGATCATACCTCGTTTTTTTGTGTGTTTTGAGTAAACTTCAATATTTCACTTGTCTGACACTAGGAAATAGATCAATCAGAAAAAGAATTGATAGGATTGATCCTTGAACTGTAAATTAAAACCAAGATGCCAGGTCTGTGTCTCTCATCGTGATGGTGTCTTCTAGTATAATTTGTAAAGTTAGACTGAAACTTTACACTGTATTTGACTAAACAGTATCTTTGGATATTAGCCAAACTTCTCTGTCATAAGACTAATTGCCATTTTCTTATAAATTAACAATCACTCTTTACAAAATAGCTGTGTTGTAGACAATTAAACTTTTGTCTCGTGTGGTATATTTTAAATTTTACAAGTATTTCAAAGAAGTAATTTCAGTTTTCAGTTATTTTCAGAATATGCTTATTTAGAATATATGTGGGTTCTTTTGCCCTGAAAAGACATTTCAATATTGAGAATATTTTCACTATAAGATTGGATTTCAGAGTTTTTTGAGTTTTTTTCATGTTCAAGTAGAAGTTAATTGCTGTTTATACATATTTTCTAAGAGTGGCTCTTCTCCAGCTAAAAATACAGACTAAAATATATTCACCATCCATGCCATTTTTAACTGTGCCTTCATCAACACTGGTGCAGTCTGTACACTGCCTAGAAGACAAAGCAGAGTGAAATTGTCTTCCTCTTCACTTTAGATTTTTTTGCATCTCATTTTGACAGATTTAATAGAAGAATCCTTAGGAATTCTTTATTTGGTAAATTAGGATCTATTTTACTGAATCATGATGAAGACTATAAAAAGCAGTAAAATTCCGCTGTGCCAGAAATAACTAGGGTAAATGTTTTGTTAATTTCCTATTAAATGCAGCGTTGACAGTTACTCAGAAAGCTGCCCAGAATATATTATATTTATTATTCCTTTAAAAAAAAAAAAAAATCACTCAGGCAAAATGAGAAATGCATCCATGACTTAGGGTAGGTTTTCTTCTGTTCATAGCTGGTCTTGACACGTAATCAAGGAAAGTTACTTCCATGAACCTCTGTGTGAAAAATTGTTTTCGGTTACGCTGACCTCTTTCCAAGTAGTAGTTTAACTTAATCCTTACCTTTTCCTCTCCCCTAAGATGCTATAATTTCCTAACTCTGAAGACACTGTTTCCTTTGAGGGTAGCATCTGTGCCACCCAAACCACACTATATGTTGTGAAAGCAAAATCCACATCCTTTTATTAAGACTGAGTTTTGTCTTTTTATATGTGCATTATTGGGATGGGAGCGGTAGTGAACGTCTTAATCTTGTGTTCAGAATTTCCTGTTTTTTTGCAGTCTTGATGAACCACAGCCCTCATACCTGTGGCACCACATCATTTGAAAATGTCACTCCCTGCAGAAGAAATTTCTGTGAAAATTGCCCTAAAGAGAAGTGCTTGATCTTTGAGGAAGTTTTTGTTTTTATAGCTGTGGGATTAATGATTAACTCTTTACAGTTGTTCTCCTATGAGCTAATGTTTCAAGAATAACTTCAAAAACTCCTAATTAGGATGTGCTAGTATAAATATTTTCCTTTATTTCTGCCATCTCTCCTTTAGCTTTCCAGAAGACTGCGAGAAAAAGATTGGAAAGTGGGAGATCTCTTGCAGGCAGTGCTGAAGTACTGTGAAATAACAGAGAAGGCATCTGATGGAGAACAAGTCCTAAATAAGTCTTTGGTTGGTTGGCTTCTGGAAAATATCTGAAAAATCCAAAGGTGCAGCATTCTTTGCTTCATTCCCCTTTTAAAAGGCAAGAACACGGATATGTAATGTAAAATTTAACTGATGAATGTCCTAGTAATTGTCAGCATTTAAAAGACTTTGAGGTGAAAGTCAAATAGCTGTGCTGTGCTTTGTGATACTGTGTACATGATGTATTTATCCAGTCCAAAATCCGTGCTGTCTGCCCTCTCATCACTTGTATCTACTGCTGTGTCCAGACCATTGAAATAGTTTATGAAAATATCCTTTGTCTGTGCTAGTAGTTCAGAAATGGCAATGTGATATTTAGGGTTTCCTCTGTGCCAGGGTGGCTCTCTTTCCTGTTCTGAGCTGTGCTAAATTCACAGTAGGACTAGGAACACTCACAGAGAGTTCTGGAAACTCTTACTGCAGACCCTGAAGAAATTCCTGCTGTTTGCTGGGTGTTACCTGCTCACAGGTAGCATTGGCAGGAGGAAACCTGCGACAGGCCCAAGGAGTCTCTAATACTAGCTCCATATTTGCCTTTGTCAAGTTTAACTTGGTGTAATTCTGCGCTGAAATCATTGAGGTTCAAGTATATTTTCCCTTCTGTTGACTACTGTAGAGGGATGACTACTGGCAGCAGGGCAGAATGGGTAGCTGATGATAACTTCCTAATCTTGCTTCAGCAAGGTTTGCCAAAGCTTGCCTATGGAGTTCAAATTGTGCTTTTTTTTTTTTTTTTTTTTTCCTTTTCTTACTAAAGCTTTTTGTGTGTAAGTACTTCTATGACATTTATTTTGTGTCTGAAAAACTTGTATGTTTGTCTCTCACAAAGGTTAGAAGTAGCAAACAGCTTTTTCTTGGGAATATTCACCATCTTTTGACCTATCTACTTATTTTTATTTGACTCCCTCTGTAAATTTTCTTCACTGAAAATACAACTTTGTTTCCCCGTGAGCACTTGAGAGTTAGTGAAGAGAGAAGGTTAACTAAGACATTAAAAAAAAAAAAAAAAAAAAAAAAAAAAAAAAAAAAAAAAAAAAAATCAATTTGTAGTAATTTTCCCCATTAACTACCTTTGCTATTTTTTTAAGGCACTTTTAGTCAAAACTCTTTAGCACTGTGGTCTAAGGTTTTGTTCCAGTGGTGCTGACTTGCATTTTCATGGGAGGGGAAATCTGGATCTTTACATATCCTGTGGTTTGAAAGTACTTTTGATTTTTTTATTTTATTTTATTTTTTTTAATCCTTTGAGAGTAAAAGGCACTTGCTAGTACTTAAAATGTTGCCACTTCATGTGAGTTTTCATATCACTTGCAAGAGAACTATGGAGTCACACTTATTTTGGGTGAATAGAAGAATTTTAATAGCTGTTTCAAAGAAATATATACTGTGGATAGGTGCCTAAATCTCTTGGCTTGGGATCAGACCCTGAGAAATGGAGTCCTTAAAACTATTTGTGAATTTTAGTGGAATATATGCAATTCTCATGCCCCGCCTTCAAAATTACTAGGATATATCACACTCAATAGCACTCTTCTTACAATGTCGTTGTTTGAGGAAGGCATCTCACTGTTCATGAAGGGTATTTTTACAGGAACCTGGTATATTTTAGTCCTTCCTTTGTCATCTAGATTTGAAAAGGAATCCTGCCTTGGATCTGCCAAAGTTTATCTTTCAAAATAAATATTTAAGTTTTTCTATGTGCACATGTGTGTGTACACATGTCTATGCATGTATGCATTTATACATGTATCTATATTTATGAAATATCACCGATGTGGACATATAATCTAAATCTTTAACTTAAAATTCTGTGTTATGTTCATGGTTGATCACTTCATGTATCTCTTCCCTGATTGAAAGACTTATTTATGCCATCTAATAAGAAAGAATGAAAAACATGACAAGTCGTTTTGTCTTACTGTAGGCAATATGATGTTTTAAGCAGCAAGAGAAAGGGGAAAAAAAGTTCTCTTCATTTCTGTATTTGGAAGGTAGGGCTAGTAACAAATTTTGAAGGGTTGTATGAAAGCTGTCTCTTGTTTGTTTCGCATCCAGTAGTTTCATTTCTTTCCCTTTTAAAGGATGTTCCAGGAAAAAAAAAAAAATAGAAACCATTTTTTTGTTTTCCCATCTTCTGTTTAACAGAGCAATGATATACTTGCAGACTTAAATTAGAGTTTAAAGTTTAAATGACAAGAACATAAAATAGTAAGAGCAGTGCCTCAAAGATGAACTTTTTATTTGTCCCTTGCATTCCTACCAAAGTGAAAATTCAAGAAATAAAGATCCAGTGGAATTACTGTAGTGTTTCTATGCATATCCAAAATCGAAAGAGAAATTCAAGGCATAAACGTGCAAAGCTATCTATATATTGATTTAAAAAATCAGGAACAGCCAGTTAATTGCTTTATTTGATAATTTAGATTTTATAAAGTGGAGTGTTTTTTTTTTTTGTCAATCACTTTTTTTCCTCAAGGAAAGCAAAAGACTGGAATTCCCAAAGCTTAAAATGACATAGAAACTTAAGTAGATAATAGTTACATTCAAGATCTTTATTTTTACAAAAGGAATGTTGTTTTCAGACTGGATAAAATACATCATGTAACTCGCTGTTATGTTAAGGAAGAACGTTGGCTTTGAAGGAATGTAGTTGAGTTTCAAAACTTACTAAAGAAAAATGTGTTATAAAATACTTGATTTTTATTTTGAAGAACAGAAGTTTTCTATAAAATTTAAAATGTGCATTCTTTAGGCTTTGCCTTTTTTTCTGTCAATTTTCAAAAACGCATTAAGCCATCTTGGCACAATTGTTATTAGAATTTAATAATTACAATAGTTTATGATAAGCATTATTCTGATTAAATCCAGTTATTGTTGTCTGCCTCATTAGTAAAGTTTTGCTGGACTGTATCTTGAGTTACACTATTACTGAATTTATGTAAAACTCCTGAGCACAAATACAGAAGAGTAGATGAACTGTAAAACACAACAAGCCAAGTTTCATTCTGTTGGAACCAGACAAATCTGCTTTATAAACAAGCACGTAAAGTAGAATTGGTCCCATTTTGACTCCCCCCTCCCCTTTTTTTTTCCTCTATGACTTGGAAATAAAATTTCCAGTTTGAGAAAAATGTATGTTGTTTGAGAAAAATACCTTTTATGAAACATTTCATAAAAGCATTTTTTTCTGTATGATGGAAGTGTTCTGATAGGCTTTGTGAGGTTCTGTGGGAAAAGCACTTTGAAAATAGTCCCTCTGTATGTTAGCACTTAAAATGACCGTATTTAAAACAACTTGAAAACATTGAGAAAGAGATGCGTAAATAATACAAAAGTGTGTGTAAAGCCTTAACATTACAAAAACAAAACCATATGCTGAAATTAATGACTGTATACTGGCTCAAAATGAGGATGTGAAAAAGATAAGGCCATTTACTTCAATGTAATTTGCATAGTATCTTTGTTCTGGAGATTAAAAAGATTGTGTAAATTAAGACACACACATTCCGAGACTAATTAGGTCTCCCAAAGATAGTATCAAATTTTAAACGTTACATTTTCTAATGTAACTTTGTATGGGACCTTTTCTATAAATAGACGCATGTAGTTGGAGAGGGGAACACAGTGCATAGTAAACACTGTCACCAGCGCAAAAAAAAACAACTAGTTTTACACAGGTGATTTGCAATGACAAGTTTTGGGAATGAGTTTCTTTTTAGTGCAAGAATTCTAGCTTTTCAGCAAGAGCCACTACTGTCAAGCTTTCCCTGTGCTTGAGCTCTGAAGAGACAAGCACAGAGCCCAGCCACTGTAGCCACTTTATTTTGTACCATCTCTGTACATTCCTGTTGTATAGCCAGAGTTGTAGTTTTAGAGGGCCTTTGTTCTGTTGTTATGTCGGAATAATATTTAATACTAAAATTTATTATAATTTGCTGGAACTGCTGCTTATTTGTGCAGTGTTACAGTAATTCACAGCCCAGCTAGTGATACAATTGTATACCAAAAGCAGTTTGAATAACTATAACTGTTTATGTAATTGTACTCAATGAATATGAAGGTCTTGTATAATGGTGATGAGTTTTGCCATTTTAGTAATTTAACAGTATATTCAATTTTCAGTTTCTGAAATCCAGGTTGCACTAAATTTGTCCTTGTTTTAGCAGTGGCTTAAATAAAACACATTTCACCGGCTTCAAGAGAACTGTCATTTCTTATAAATTCTCTAGAATATTTTTCTTTTCAGTGCTCACAACTAAGATTGCCCTTAATCTGTGTCTGTGTGAAGGAACTTGGAGCATCACACAGTAAATAGTGCTAGTGTATCAGTAGATGGCATAGTTTTTACAGGATTAAATTAGCATCTGGGAAGGAAGTTGGAACCCTCCTGCTGTCTTTAGTTTAGGAGGGAAAATTAGCGTCATGGTCAAGAATTGAATAGATTCTGTAAGCAGGCATGGGGCAAGAAGTCCACTATAATAACTCAGTGTAAGAAAGACATTAATAGTCTGAATAAACCGGTCTTCTACATAATGGTTGGACGTGGTGTGTTCCTGTCTTGCCTGAAAGGTAGGTCGGGGTGATTGCCTCTCTCCCCCCATGTATTGCAGTTTCTGTGTGGAGTGGTGCTAGTCTTCAGGATGTGGTGGCATAGCAGCATAAAAGACACTTTGGGGGCCTTCTGGAGAAATACAAGAAGATACTGCTAATGGAGATGCCCTATATGAAACACACAAAGTTTCACCATCTTATTTAAAATCTTGAGCTATTTTGGTAGCTGGTGAAATACTCTACCAGACAATATATTGTCAAATACCACAAAATCAGTGCTGCTCAAAGATGATGTATATGGATAGCTTCTAAGATTTAAGCTGCAAATATAGCTGAAAACACAGAGCTATGTTGCAAAATAATAGTTTCATGCAGGGTTTCATTTCAGGATTTAGGAATTGGTTGCTAGAGTTACTTTTTAAACCAGTAGTTGTACCCAATTTTGCACGAACTTTTGTTTTTGCAATGTTTACCTAATGGAGGTTCTTACTGTACTTATTTGTGTCCAAAAGGAACATCCTCTTGGATCATTATTATACCTATTTAGATGATTTTTGTTTCAGGTTTGACCACGTAGAAAATGTATAGTAACTGATTCAGGCAAACATTTAACTTATTCCTAAAATACTGTACAGCCAAAACCAAAAAACAACACTCGAGTGGCATGTTTGGGGACCAAAAAATAAAGGACTTTGTGAAGAAGGGTGTGTGTATGTGAACGATTACTTGAGCATTTTTTCTTCCTGCCTAGACTTTTTTTTTTCTTTTTTCCCCCTTTTCTTTTGACAGTCTGGTTCTGGCTGGCTTCATTCAACCACAGAACAGTATCCATGCACTTTGTTTAACCTTGTATTCAGTTGAGAGTTGTGTCTCCAGCTGTTCCGTAGTCTTCCCCCACCGTGTGCGTTGCTCCCTGTCCCGCTGCCTTTGTCCGCGCCTTCCTCCCTGGCAATAGCCTGAGCTTCTGGTGTGACCGAATCCCAGGCCTGTTACGGCTCCAAGCCTCCGACTGGAAGCTGGCTAAGGAAAATGAGTCATGCTGAGGCTGAAGAAATGTGCCCTAAACACTAACCTTGCTGGTTATTTATTGAATGCCAGGTTAATCCAATGCTGTCTCGTCCCCTGCTGTTAAGGCTAACCACAAAGTGGGTGACTATTTGGGGCGAGGGAACTAACCATGACAAGCATGAGACTAGTGTCTGTGGTGAAGGTGTTGGTTCTCTGCTCCACGAGCACGTGACACCTTTCCACAGGGATTAGGAAAATAGAAGCTGGCCTTCAGGTAGCCAAAACAAATGGTTTGTTTTGCCTCCACTCCTCCTAGTGTGACTGCTGCTTTGAGGACCGCAAAAGAGTTTTTTAGAATTATTATTCGTGATGGGTGAGGGAGAACACTTGCGTAGGTGACCTGACTTAGTCTCCTGAAGTTGCAATGTTACAGCCAAGAATAAGGTGAGTATCTAGAATGAAGCAGTGTGATGATGTTTTTTTTCTTTTTTTTTTTTTTTTTCCTTTTCTGCCGTCTTGCCCACTTACTATGAATCTCTTACTTTGTGCAGCCTCCACCTCCTATAACCTCTAAGTTTCATCTCGCACTTTGTGGCTATTGCTGGTTTCTGCTGACTTCTGTCCCTTGCCCAATTTGTAGCATGGCTGTTGCTTCTGCTTTTTTCCTGACCCTGCTCTGTTGTCCTGATGTGACTTCTGGCCTTCTCGTTCTTGGCCGGCGGAAGTGGTTGAAACCAATAAGGGGAGTCTTCTCAGTTGGGACGCTATGGAATAAGGCTGCCTACCAGAAATCATCTAGCAGTGAAGAGGAACCAAACTAGCTTTTGGCTGAGTTGTTCACTCCTGAAGGAAAGTAATCTGTGGTTGCTTTGGTTTGGAACTCAGCTTCTTGCTTGCAAAACGCTTAGATTTTATGCTGATCTGAAAGTAACTTTTAAGTGGATACTGAAGTATAATGTAAATGCAACAGAGTGTGTTATTCATGTGGATGTATATTTGGAGTGCTGCATAGCAGTTGGTAACAGGGCAAAATTCATTCCTTGTGAATGCTGGAAAAGTGCCAGTAGTCTCATCCACTTACAGCAGGTCTCAATTTAGATGTTAATGATGAATAACAGGCAGTAGACACAATTCTTGATTTCTCTATTTCTGAAAGGATGTTTTCATTAGTGTTGCCCCATAGTACTGTGCTCTGAGCAGATGCTGCAACTGAATTGATTAACCCATAAAATCCTACTACTCCTGATGCTCCAGAAAATGCTAATGTAATGTGGACAGAAATACAATGAAAAACCATCCTGCGAAGTGGAAATTGAGAAGAGATGGACCATGCTGCTTTAGGGAAGTGGAATATGACTGGAAATCAAGTGTGGATGAAGTTCATCCCAGCATAATCATTTAAAGAAACTATTTCCAGAGAAATGGCAACAGTCAACTGTCCTGTTAAACAGATCTTCTTAAAGAACATTATGCAATATGCATCAGAGAAGAGTAACATTTTATATGTAGTAAAGACACTAGAGTTGAAAGTCACTGTGCACACAAGAGCTTCCAAGGTAACTGCTGCAAAATTGTTAACCTAAACCTAATTGTTTAACCTAATCTTTCTGCCACAGCAGGAAATGCCTGTTTGGGATGCTCTTGGATTAGGAGTTTGGGGACGTAACTGGTTTAGGTCCTAATTTAATGCTCTAACCTGGTGGGTGAAGATTGTATCTTCAGCACGGTGAGAGTCATGAAGGAGTTAAGCTTGAGACATCCCGGCTAGCCTCGAACATGTTGGCATCTCCAGTGAAACCTCTTTTCCTGTGACTGCCTGAGAAAATAAAGAGGTGGGTGTTGGAAATTCCCCAAGGAGTCTGGAGGGCCCTCAGAAGAGGGATCAAAGAGCCTTTGCGAGGCTGTTAAAGACATGGTTTTAGAGCAGGATTAATGATAATTTCTGTTTAAAAATATTTTGCGAGGTTTTTTTTTTTTTCTTTTTTTTCCCTTTTCCTTTAAGTTTTGGAACACTGATGTTTATTATATGTGCCTGACTTGTAGTTGGTGTTTTTCGAATTTGACTGTCTTCATTTTTCAGTGTATAAGGTTTCCGCAACTGTTAAAAGAAAATGTAAGCGCATTAAGAAGTCGTCCTTGCTGGAGTCATCCAAATTACTCTGGATGAGTATTTTAGATTAATTGCAGAAATAACCCGTGGTCTGAGTGCATAAGTCGGCCAAAAGAAGGTTGTTTGTTACCATCGTTTGTTCCTAATTTTCTTTCCTAAAATGTGAACTTTTTTTTTAATAGATGACTAGAAGTGCACTATGGCTAAAGTTCAGGTAATTATATCTAATTAACACAGAAAACGAGGAGGAGAAGGAACGGTGGCCATGACACTGTCCTGATCCTGGCAACCCAGTTAATTTGAACATGAATTAATCTCCTGTTGCTATTTTCTGCTTGCAAGTCCAGTATTCAAGCACACAGTTAGGTCATAAATTCAACTTCTGTTTTAATATCTGCAGTTTCTGTAATCTCAGGATATTGGAAAGAGAGTATGGTTACAACCTCTTTTGGAAATATTTGCCATATTAAGAAAAAAATATATCTTGTACTATGAGGGCACACTGCATTTGATGGAACCTTGGATGTGCCTTGTTTGCTTTTCTGTTAGGTCAGCATGCTAACATGCACCAACAGCTTCCAACCTCTACAGCTAGGTTTTATTGAAGTACCAAATCTTTAGGAGGAAATACATTTTTTAAAATATGGGAAGAACCCTAAAAAGCTTTCTGGGTGAGGAAGGGTAGGTAAAGCTTTAAAGATTTCCTTGCTTCCTGCCTGTAGTGTGTTTGCTGGGTGGGACTTTCTCTCTGGACCTCCTTCCCAGTCTAGCAACCTTTAGCTGCCCTGTGGATTGTGCTAATCCCACTTAGCCCCCTGGATATCTCCCTTGTGATTACTCTGACATTCATCTCTACAGCTTGGCCTCAAGTCTGCTGCTGCTAAACATCTCCGAACCTCAGGTCCTGTACTCCAGAAACTTCTCCAACCCTGAAGGTGGTGAGATACTCCAAGAGAAACTGAAATCCTCTTTGGGAAGGGTATCAGCCAGGCCAAGTCAAACAGCCAGCCTTCCCCTGCACCGCTGAGCCCCTCCTGTCACGTTAGTGAAATGTCCTCAATAAACGAGCCAGGCAAATCTCAGCCACATCAGTGATAAAAATCAGCATAGATTACTGTGGCAGAAGGGAAAACAAGAATATATGTGAGATTTGCGGTGCTTGATTTGTTTGCCGTTGAACTTGGGTTCAATACCTAGCTCTAGCAAAGCCCTGTTTTGACCCAAGGCTAGTTGTGCTCCTTATGGCCCCTGATATTCCCCTTCTGTAAAGTGAAATAGTGATCCTGAGTTGTTCTAATGAGTTTCGACATTTGGGAGTGTATTTTGTCAGATCCTACAAAACTTAGCTTTTTTACACTTACAAATCGAATCAAAGATTTTAGAACTTCAGAACTCAGGAAACCTCCCTTTCCTAAGAAAAATATGTCATGTTTCTGTTCTGGCAAACCCAGAAACCAGAAGGCAACTAGAGCCCCAAACTGATTGTCTGTAGAGAAGTCCTTGTAATTTTGAAGCCAGTTGCTTTGGTGAGTACCCGGTTCATAGGTTAGAAAACCTTTCCTTGGTAGGTTATATAATGCTGAAATGTTTCCCTCTTCCTCTCAGTTCTTGCTGATGAGTTACCTTCAAGGTGGTAGCCTAACACATGGCTACATGGTCAGAGTCCGGGAATTTCCAAAGAAAACACGACAAATTTAAGTATGTGAAGTTCAATTTGATGCCATTTCACCTAGTATTGTTTTCTTAATGGCACAATGTTGTTGTTAAACCAGAGACATAAATGCTGCAGTGAGACGCACTACATACAAAACACGGTGCCCTTGCTGCAATAAAGGAGTTCCCTACACAAATCTCACATGGGGCTTCTGAAGGCGCTTTTGGGCAAGTCTCCAGCCTTGCGCTTTTTAGTTTCTTTTTCTGGGATACTTTTTCTGGCAGGAGGGTGATACTTCCTGCCCTCTCTGCAGGGAGCTGGTGGGAATCACCACCCCCTCCACCATGCAGAGGATGAGTCTCCTGCCAAGCTGCGTCTGACTGAGGAAGCTCAATGGAAACAGGTCGGGAGCAGAGGACAACGTGTGGCGGCTGGATGTTAGCAGACATGTTAGGAGCTGGTTATGGATTAATTGAGATGCACAAAGTTAAGGCAGGAGCTAATGAACCACCTCTCGTTAAGAACCAAAGCAAACATTTTCAGGATTGCAGTACTCTCCCGCTAAGAAGTTGATTATGGATTGCCACTGAATTATGGCTGAAGGTATAAAAACATTGTTTAAGCTATGATTGGGGGAAAAAAAAGCAGAAAATGCTGGAAGAAGAGGTATATAAATAACTTGGTGTTTTTTTCTACTTATTGTGCAGGAGCTAAGACTAAAAATGTCCCTTGTTAGCATTAAAATGTCTTACTGCCTGCACCTCTAAGCTAGAGGATAGTTCCTCATATGCCTTATATACTGCTGAGCAGAAAAGATGCCCTGGAATGGTGCTGCAGCGCAGGTAACTTACAAGAAGATAAAACCGTCCTGGCTGTGCTGCTCACCTGACAAATACTGTGTTCCTGAGGGAGCCACAAGAATGTTTTGAAGAGCGCAGCATAACCACTCTACGGCTGGTGGTTCTCCGAGCCGCACGGGGCGGCCCGCGATCGCATGTCAGCCATACTTTCCAAACGGCGTTGGGCTGCTCAGTGGTTTCACATGAAACACGGCCAGGCTTGTGCTTTGGCTCCAGGTAACGCCGCCACAACCTGTTTATGACATTTGCTCTGTTTTTAATGGTTACAAATGGCCGTGTCGGCCTAGCCAGGCTCTCGTAAGCGCCTTCAATGTGAACTTCTCTGTGTAGATTGCCCAAAGTTATCTTGGTCTTTCTGGCCGAGTCTCATGTAAATGATGAACACTAGAGTTTTTGCCCTCACTGAAGTATGTAGTTTTGATCCTATGGGCTTATACATTAGCAAACATTGCCAGGTTTTCAGGGAAGGGCAGTATGTTAAATTATAGTAAATGTAGTGCATGCTTCTTTCTGTAGCTTGATAGCTGTAATTTGTTAGCTAGAAATGCACTATTACATACACACTGAGGTTTTGTGGATTTCCTGGCTTCGTTGTTACAATGAGGACAAGTGATTAATCATGTAACATGCCTAGTGATGAGTGAGTACATCCGGTCCAGTTTTTATTGTTGCTTTATGTTGCTCTATTTTTCTATACTCCTCTAGTTTATTTTATATCAGTTCTGCTTCATTGCTGCACTAGCCACTGACAATTGCAGCTAGCATTTGAGAAGAATGAATCAAAATCAAGGCTAAAAATGCAATACATAGTCTGTGCTCAGATTTCTCTTTAGAGTTAGCTCTCTGCTAACTTTACCTGTTACTAGGTAGGAAGTTTCAGTGTACCTGTCTTTTACATGAAGGGGGAACATATAACTCTGGAGAGTTAGGTTAAAGACACGCTTTTCAGCATCGTAGGAAGCAAACATTTCCTATCACATCCTTACAGGTGAGGATCTGTGAGAAAGACCCATTTTTGTTCTCAGTGTCTGGACAGCCTGAAGTGATATTCCGCAATCCCCCTCACTGCCCCAATATAACTATTCTACTTGACCTTGAAATCAGTTTTTTTTCACCAAAGCAACACCATAGATGCTCAGCATCAGCAAGATCTCATTAGCTCTGTTCAGAGCCCAAATATTCTTTTAATATTGACCAAATTTTTATTCTTTATACGCTTCTGCACTTCCTTTTTGTTACTATGCTTTAGAAATTGCAACAACACTCGGCTTACAAATGAATACTAAGTTTACCATTAAAATCCTTGCTGTGCTTTATAACCCCATCATCTTTCTTTTCACCACAGTAAGAGTGGCAATTCCAGAATATAAGAAACTATTACAAATGTTATGATTAAGGTAACAGTTTTAATGTAAGATTTAAAAGAAAAGTGCACATTTACTCAGCTGCAAAGGTGACGTGGTAGGTATAAGCACAGGGTTTTTTCCTGTTTGATTAGCAAACTGCGAAAGAGTGAAAAGAGCACTAAGATAGAGGTAGATGAGCTTGCCCACAGCAGCATATGCAGTATGGCTTGACTGCTGATTTGCGGGAATACGGGTCACAGAAAAGACGGAGATTACAGGAACAATGAAGAGATGTTGAAAATGGGGGTATCTATGGGACTGAAAAAAGCAATTAATATAATTGCATGGTAATGCAAAAGTGAAAACAAGCAGCTTTGCTGTATGGTACGTGCTAGAAAACTAATATTCAGAGACAGCTGAACTTGTGCATATTTTAACTTGTGCAAACTGAAAAATCATTCTATGATTCTATGATACCCGCTTAGTACAGCCTGGATAAAACTAAAGACTTTATGTCATAGCAGAAACAGAAGCCAAAGTCGAGATACAAGTTTTGACTTAGAGCTACAGGCATAGTAAGACTAATAGTAGTAATGGGTTTTCAAAATATGTTCATTTATGTCCTCAAATTCGGTAGTGTCTTATTCATTATGCCTGTCTAATCTGTTTGATATTCAAATTGACAATACATGTAGGCTCACGCTCAGACTCCTGAATTCTCACAAATGTGCAAATCACTCATTCCAAGCCCAGTCCAAGATGTTTTTATAGTATATACAGAGCTCTTTATACCTAACTCTAGGAAAAAGGAGCTGTAGCTAGAAGCCTGACAGTCCACATTTTTTAACTCTTTAGACAATGTGTTCAGCCTCACCAATTTCAGATTTTGGCAGAATTTTTCAAATGGAGAAAGAAGGGAGATAAACTCAGAATAGACAGGTTCATAGTTTACAAAGTTACTTGAGGAAATGAGTTTGAGTAGAGATCTTAGATATGTGTATTATGCATATTTTTAAGACAGAATTTGATACTGAAAGTTAAAAATGTGGGTGTTGATTTTTAATTAAGAAATTCTTTAATCCATCAGATCATCGTGAAGGAATAACCCCAGACACCAATAAAGATTAGGGGTTGACCTGCTGGAAAGCAGCTCCACAGAGAGGGATTTAGGAGACCTGGTTGACAACAAGTTAACCATGAGGCAGCAATGTGGCCTCGTGGCCAAGAAGGCCAATGGGCTCCTGGCTGCATCAGGAGGAGAGCTGCCAGCAGGGCGAGGGAGGGGATCCTGCCCCTCTGCTCAGTCCTGGTGAGGCTGCACCTGGAGTACTGGGGGCAGTTCTGGGCTCCCCAGGACAAGAGGGATGTGGAGCTTCTAGAGAGGGTCCAGCGTAGAGCGACAAAGATGATTAAGGGACTGGAGCACCTGTCTTATGAGGAAAGACTAAGCAAGCTGGGCCTGTTTAGCCTAGGGAAGAGGAGACTGAAAGGGGATATAATCAATATGTACACATACCTGAGGGGAGAATGGAGGGAGGGTAGGGCCAAACTCTTCTCGGTGCTGGCCAGTGACAGGACAAGGGGTAATGGGTGCAAACTGAAACACAGGAATTGCCATCTCCCTGTGAGGAAGAACTTCTTTCCTGTGAGGGTGCCAGAGCCCTGGCACAGGCTGCCCAGAGAGGCTGTGCAGGCTCCTTCTCTGGAGACCTTCCCAACCCGCCTGGCTGCCACCCTGTGCCCCGTGCTCTGGGTGTCCCTGCTGGAGCAGGGGGGTTGGACTGGATGATCTCTAGAGGTCCCTTCCAAACTCAACCATTCTGTGATTTTGTGATTCTGTGATCGTTCTTAGTTACCAAGAAATCTCTAAAGACTGATAGCATTATGTAAATAAAAGGAGATATCTGGGAGTGCAAGAAACCTAGGGAAAAAATGACACCACTGTTACGGACTATTGCCAAGAACATAACAAAATGAAAATGTTTTTCCTTACTATTCTGGTGGATGTGCTATCTTGATCTTTCTTTTAATAAGGCAATGAATCCAACAAATCAGGATGTCATATGCAGGGCTGACGGAGGGAGTGTATTTTCTTAACTATTTCACGGTGAGTCTATTTGCTACAGAAATTTTGGAAATATTTTGCATAACATCCACTGTCTCTGCTCTATAGAGCTGTTCAAAAATGTACTTGTTATATAAATGGCACTTTTGTAAAATGGTCCATAAGTAAGAAAAAACTAGGACTCTGCGTCATCCACCATGACGCCCAGGTCCTTCTCTGCAGAGCTGCTCTCCAGCAGGTCGGTCTCCAGCCTGTACTGGTGACTGGGGTTATTCCTCCCCAGGTGCAGGATCTTGCACTTGCCCTTGTTGAACTTCATGAGGTTTCTCATTGTCCACTTGTCCAGTCTGTCCAGGTCCCTCTGGATGGCAGCGCAGCCCTCTGGGCTATCAGTTACTCATCAGCAAACTTGCTGAGGGAGCCCTCTGTGCCTTCATCCAGGTCATTGATGAATAAATTGAACAGGACTGGGCCAAGGACTGACCCCGGGGGGACACCGCTAACTACAGGCCTCCAACTAGACTCTGTACTGCTGATCACCACCCTCTGAGCCCTGCCATCCAGCCAATTCCTAATCCACCCCACTGTCCACTCATCTATCCCACACTTCCGGAGCTTGCCCAGAAGGATGCCGTGAGGGGCAGTGTCAAAAGCCTTGCTGAAGTCCAGGTAGATGACATCCACCGCTTTCCCCTCATCTACCCAGCCAGTCATTCCATCATAGAAGGCTATCAGGTTAATCAAGCAGGATTTCCCCTTGGTGAATCCATGTTAACTAGTCCTGCGTCCATGTTGACTAGTCTTATCCTCCACATGTTTGGAGACAACAGCCAGGATGAGCTGTTCCATCACCTTTCCAGGGATGGAGGTGAGGCTTACTGGTCTGTAGTTGCCTGGGTCCTGCTTCCTGCCATTTTTGAAGACTGGTGTGACATTGGTGTGACAAATCCATGGGCCCTGATGGGATGCACCCGAGAGGGCTGCGTGAGCTGGTGGATGTTATTGATAAGCTGCTCTCCATCATCTTTGAAAGGTCCTGGAGAATGCTGGAGGTGCCAGAGGACTGGAAGAAAGCCAATGTCATGCCGGTGGGCGGACAAATGGGCGATGAGAACCTTATGAAATTCAACAAGGGCAAGTGCAAGGTCCTGCACTTGGGGGGGAATAACCCCAGTCACCAGTACAGGTTGGGGACCCACCTTCTGGAGAGCAGCTCTGCTGAGAGGGACCTGGGCGTCATGGTGGATGACAAGTTGACCATGAGGCAGCAGTGCCCGCGTGGCCAAGAAGGCCAGTGGGATCCTGGGGTGCATTAGGAGGAGCGTCTGCAGCAGGTCGAGGGAGGGGATCCTGCCCCTCTACTCAGCCCTGGTGAGGCCACACCTGGAGTACTGTGTCCAGTTCTGGGCTCCCCAGTACAAGAGGGATGTGGAGCTGCTGGAGAGAGTCCAGCGCAGGGCTACGAGGATGATCCGGGGCCTGGAACATCTGCCCTATGAGGAAAGGCTGAGAGAGCTGGGCCTGTTCAGCCTGGAGAAGAGAAGGCTGAGAGGAGACCTGAGCAGTGTCTATAAGTACCTCAAGCGAGGCAGTGAGGAGGATGGGGCAGCCTCTTCTCAGTGGTGGTCTCTGACAGGACTAGAGGAAAAGGTCACAAACCAAAGCACCAAAAGTTCCACAGGAACTTAAGGAAAAATTTCTTGCCAGTGAGGGTGACAGAGCCCTGGAACAGGTTGTCGAGAGAGGTTGTGGAGTCTCCTTCTGTGGAGATGTTCCAAACCCGCTTGGACGCAGTCCTGAGCCACATGCTGTAGGTGACCCTGCGTGTGCAGAGGTTGGACTAGATGATCTCTAGAGGTCCCTTCCAACCTTAATGATTCTATGATTCTATGATTATCAGAGAATTCAATACAACTGTCAGTCTATCCTCTTTATTACATTTTTCACCAACCCTTATGACTCAGTTAAGTGTTTTGATAGAAAAGCCCAACTGCTTAACCTTATTTCCACCGAGAAGACAATTCCAGGACCCTCTAGCCATAGCAGAGAAAGTAATTAAAAACAAACAATCAGACTGGATGTACTCTTGTTCTTTTCCATGCTGCTCAGTTATCAGTGGTTTTGAAATATTGCAAAACTGCTGTGGGTAACAAAGTTAATCTAAAAAAAAAAAAACAAAAAAACCCATAATGGCTATCAAGGAAAAGATCTATTTATTTTACATTTGATGCTTAAAAAAATAATAAAGTATTCCGATAATGCGGAAGAACATGTCTTGGCGCTGAGAGAGACTGTCTCACCAGGAACCTCAGCCCTTAGCATAGGAGGCTTGGCACGAGACAATAAACCACATGTTCCTCAGAATGAGTGATTATTAGTGACAAACAAAAGCCGTTTTGGCAACCATAGACTTTCAACACTTACGAGTCAGGACCGGGATCCTGACTCCAAGTCAACACTGTGATATGTACAAATAATGTGTTTTGTGTTGTTTTTATTTTCTTGATGGTGTTTGAGCATTAAGAACTCACTTTTTTATTTTCCATGTAGGACACTAATGTTTTGAGGCAGTGAATGGTCTCAAGCAATTTGGCACTGGGGAAAAAAATGTTATCACAATACCTATGAGGAAACTGCAGAAGTTGCAAACCCACATTGTTTGTTTTAAACCTAGGATTTCTTTCCATTTGAAAACCAATGGTGGACAGTTCCTGGTGACTACAGATATGTTTGTTAGCCATAGGTTGCTTGGAAATTCTATCTTAAAAAAGGAAAATGTGGTTCTCATAAAAATCAAAATTTACCGCAGGAAAACAGTTGATTTTTTTTTCCTGGAGTATTTCCATCAACATGTAATGTTTGTTGCTTCAGATTACAAGGATCTAGGATGCTTGAAAGGTTGCTTGATAGAACCCAAGTGACAATAATTTGATTAAATTTATATTAATTTTCATCCAGCAGTCCTCTGAAATGCCAAAAGGATTCTCTTTTGGGTCCTACAGCCCCATGATTTTCAAATGCAGAGCTCTCTGGTTGTCATTGCCTAGCTCAGATACACTGCAATTTGCTGCTTTGATGAGATGCATCACGGATGTTGGTGACTGTCACGTAGCATGGAGATATGATCTGACCTGGTTGGGTGTCTGAGCTGTAACTTCCCAGAGACACAGTTTTGGTATTTCTTCCTCTAGACGGAAATAGAAAGAGGTGTATTTTTGGTCAGCTGCTGCTTTCATAAATACTATTGAAACTGTTTGCATAAAGACATTACTGCTTATAAATTGCTGAAAAATTGTTTGTATTACCTACTCACAGCATGTGATTTGTCACTAAAGTCACAATTTTTTTTTTCTTATTAGAAATTTTTAAAGTCAGATAATAATGAACACCAAGTAATGTTCTTGGTTCAAATTTCAGACACACTCTCATGTGCTTGAAGTGGTATTGACTTTTTAACATCTTAATCCTCTCATAAATCTAGTCATTTATGAAAAAAGGGAATCAGCTGAGATTTCTATGGGCTTTTATAATTCTTTTTTTTTTTTTTTCTCACAAATATTTGAAGAGCCATTGAATATTCATTTAGACACCAAATTACCTTGGCTCCTAGTACAGTCAGTGGAGAGACAGAGGCATCTCCAGGAGAAGACAAGGCAAATTTCCCAAAGTTTGAATCAATATCTGGTGGTGCCTATTCACGGGTCTTAAGAGTGCATCCTTACCCTTAAGCCAGATCTGTACAGGTATATCTGTACAGCCAAATAAAAAAAGGCTGGGAAATGAACTTGAGTCCTGTGACTCGTCATTGCCCCCAGTCTTGACTTGTTAGCTCACTCGCCAGCACTACTTCAACCATTCCTCAGTAGCTGGACCCAGAACAGGACTTCTGTAAAAGGGCCTTGGATCTGCACAAGGGATCACATGGGGATAGAAGCCCATGTGAACCTGAGGTCCAGGGTTTAGGTCCCTGTCCCTCCTTCATAGAATCATAGAATCATTACGGTTGGAAAAGGCCTTCAGGATCATCGAGTCCAACCATAAGCCCTTCAACACCATGCTTGTTAAACTATGTCTCTAAGTGCCTTGCACTTCATTTAACAGTTGCAGCATACTCTTACGTACACACAGTTGTGAGGGATGAACCTGGCCTTGGACATCTAAGGCAGTAAGTTGTACTGGAGATCTGGGCAGCTAACATTAAAATGCTGCAAAACTCAAAGCTTGTTGCAAATCCAGTCCCAAATACAAGCAAATTCTTGTTTGTTCTGTATGACATATTCACCTTTTGTTTTCTAATTCAGGCTCTGCTGAGTCTGTGTCTAATTCAGCATGTTGTGCAGTTGTGCACAATTCAAGGGAAACTAAACTGGCGGAAGTAGCTTCTCATATCCAGCGGCTAAACATTTGGAGGACTAACTAGAGATCAGGAGCTTAGAGGAAACTGCAACCAAGATCCATGGTAATCACAGTTACAATCTTTGAAAGCATTACCCAGGATGTCACATGTAGGTGACTGCGAGAAGCAAAGCATTGTCTTTAAATGCCCAAATTTGGGAAAACCTTGTCTACAATCGTTCCCTCCTGCTTTTTCCTATTATTCCTCCTTCTCTCTTGCTCTCTTTTAATGTCATGTGCAATTATATTACAGAACTTAGTAGACGTTGGCCTGGCATTCGTTGAAGTTGCAATTGCCTCTTGTGCTTGCTGGTTGCACCCTGGTCAAACCAAACCATGCAGGCCTGTGCAACAAACCCATAACATCTGTGTCCTGCTCCCCCCATATCATTAGCATGTATATATTCACAGTGTATGGTACGCTGTTGGCATGGAGTCTGAATAACAAACCATAAATAGGATAATGGATTCCTCAGTACATTATCATTATTCACAAAACAAAACCGCAGTTGTTTTTGAGGACCTTTCTGGTTTCTCTAGATTTCTCCGTGGATATAGCTCGCTACTAGGGCCTGATGATAGAGGTGCGCACTTGGTGTCATCTTAACCACTAAAAACTCTGTGCCCTGTCTGCGGTACAGAACATCCTCCTCGTGTCTCCTGTTTCGTTTTCCACACTGCCATGCACAGTCATTCCTGGCACTCGGACAGGCTTGCAGACCATCTCCTCAGGCTGCCCATCCATTAGGCTGTTTTCTGTCTGAGACCTTTTGGTTCATATTTTTTATCCTTTTTTTTCATCTTTTTTGTTTGCTTGTTCGTTTGAAAGAGCTCCCCCTACTCTCTCTGTCCAAAAAAAGTTAAAGCTATATAAGGGTTCTTTGTAAACAGAAGCAAACTCAGTTACCTTGAGGCTTAGAGAACCAAAGTCTGTTATTTATTAGTGCATCTTGAATCCAACAAATTAAGTCTCTGATGTAAGCAGAGCTCTTCTTGTGCCAAGGCCGAATATAGCGCAGTGTTTCAGCTCACTAATGGGCGGATGATGAGGTGGTTTCTCTGTACGCTAAATGGACACCGCGGAAGTCTTGGTGTGGATGCATTTCTGTCATCTTGTTGGCATGAGGTTTTTTGAACTTTGTTTTTAGAGGTAAGCACATTGATCTCAACCTGATGAGAAGAATTAACTCAGAACGGCAGATAATTATTTTCCTTCTTCTGTTAAAAAAAAAAAAAACCCTCTAATCCCGTAGTGAGTGCTGAAGCCACCAGCTAGCTCTGAAGGAGGCTGAAGGAAGCAATTCTTCTTCTCATTCCCTGTAGCAGAGATGCTGCTAATAGCTCATCAGTTGAGCAGTGATTATCCGAGTGATTATGGATGTGGGAGTGAGACTTTCACTAGTATCATCTCTTCTATCTGATTATCTTACACTTGTGTTCTCCATTAGTTTCTTCGGTTTTAATGATGTTCAATTTCTTTCAAGATTGATTTTTACAGAAAGTCACCTAGTGTATTACGAGGCTAACAAAACACTGCAAAGATTGTAATTGCTGCAACTAAATACATGAACCACATGCCAATATTCTTACCATCATCTGCAGTTCTGCTCTGGGCCTTGAAATGCTTTTGTACACAGCACATACACAGTATCTAGGAGCAGAAGATCAAATTGGAGTCTTTATATGTAAATATATATATGTGCGTGTGTGTGTGTGTGTGTGTGTGTATTTTTCTTCTCCACTAATGCAAGGAAAGATTTGTGAATTTACTTTTTATCACTAATGTAAAATGGTAGCATGCAGGCAGGTGCTCGAGGCTGATCCTACCTGCCAGGTCACAACCTCTCCCTTACAGGAGCAAACGGAGAGCCGGAGGCTGTATGCAGCTCCGAGTATGCTGTGCGATGTCTGGAAGCTTTGCCATATTCCTGTATGAGCAAGGGCAAGAGTGAAGACCTCACCTTAGCCTCAGCTTCAACCTTCAGCTTCGTGGTTGTTGACCGTGTTCATACTTAGCTGTGCTTACGTGCATTTGCCCAGCAACCAGGTGAGGCTTGAAGAGCTTGCAAATCCCCTCTCCAGCGAGCCTTGTCCCAGGCCGTGCGCAGCACCCCTGGCAGGACGTTACCATCAAAGGACTGTTCCTAACAAACAGTATGGAGAAAGTCGCTCTGTTTTTGGATAGAAGAGAGTTTGTTGATATAGCGGTGATCTGAGCTCTGCCTCTTGCCCTCAGTCTAGCAAAACAGTCCTAGGTCAGCCTTGCTTTCCAGCAGAGAGATGCCCAGGAGATACAGTAATGCGGAGCAGTGGTTAGGAGGAAAGATTTCTTCTGCATTGTGAGCAGCGAGGGTTTCCTGTGCTCATACATAGTGCCCTCATACAGCATTTGGATCTTGAAGGGAACATCCCATTTGGTTTGCCCTTCTTAGGAACCTTTAAGGGCTTGTGTGGAGTACTTAATCAGCTACTATGATGCAAGTATCCTTGCCTGTAAGAAAAAAATGCTTTGGAAACAATTAGGAAGACCCTGTTTTTAAGGACAGTGTTTAGAGACACAGTGACATCGTTCTGACCTGTTTGCTATCTATGTGCTTTGGGGGGAATTACATGTTTATATGCTTCACTTTTATCATTGTGGTTCAGTAAGAACAGTAAAATTGGGCTTGTCCCTGAAAAAGCTCATCCTTCCTCTTTTCTTTCCTGCCACTAATATTGGTGGTTGCTGATCACAGGCAGCCATCCCATCTGTTTGCTGGTAAATATTATGAGAAAGGATGTGACTAAAGGGGTCAGCTTCAAAAGCAAATGTACATTTAGCCATCAGCAAAGATGAAAGAAGTAAACTTTGACACAGGCAAAATGAATCACGCACAGACATGATTTTTTTTCTTTAATTGGGATCTTCCTCGGTGGTTAGTCCTGAAACCAGGAACAAACACTCAGCAGAGATGCCGAGAAGACCATAAATCTACCTGTGCACAGCATCAACACACCAAGTATGGCCTGACTGCTGAACGGAAGGTATGTGTGTCACAGAAAAAGACTGAGGCTGCCAGGCCATGAAGTAGAGTGGGAAGAGAGGGTTCGAATGGCCCCCAAACCAGAGCAGGTGGAGTAGTTCCCATTCCAGTTCCAGCCAGCAGAAGAACTGAAAGCCTATGTGAGTCATGGGGGGACCACAGGAAACTGGGAGAAGAAATAAAAAAGCGAGAGAAGGAGAGAGAGAGAGATGTTCCCATTTCAAAGAAGATTGTGTCCAGCCATGGGGACTGCTGACATCAAGGGTAACAGATCCAGGAGGAAGAAAAGGCAGTTTTGTGACTCAGAGGCTAGATGACATCCAGAAAATCTTCTTTACCAGGACCGTACGGACCCCAGCAGGCTGTAAGGACCCCAGAGACCACGGTCCCACCAGTGTGGTGGGAGAACCCTGACAGAAGGAAACAGGAGCATTCTAGTTTAGTCTTGGGTTTTCTGCAAGGTATTCATGGGTTTACAAGCTTTAGCAAAGCCAGAATCTGTTTTGTCTGCATCTGCTTATAGTACCACATCTGTGAGGAGATGATTGAGAGCCTGGAGGACTCACGCAGCTGGTGCTCTCCAATGAGGTGTTTGACGTGGAGGGAAGCAAGCTGGGGTTTCATGGTCAGCGTTCACTCATGGCCCATCTCAGCCTTCCTGCACCCTCCCTTACGCTGGCAGTGTCTCTTGGGACATTGTGGCTGGTCCCATCAGCAGCCTGAAAATTCACCTGTTGCAAATAATCTAAAAGAACCCGCTTTTCCTGACTAGCAGTATGCTTACATACAGGGTTAAACTAAACGTGCAGTAAGACCCTGGAAGGGTTTGATGCTCTCACACAGCCGGGGCCTGCTCCCGTGAAGGTGGAAGGGGCAGGCTGGGGGTTGTTGATCACGGAAGGGAACTTTCTGAAGAGAAGTTGCATCTTTTGACCATTAAATTTAAGTTGCCAGTAACATAGAAAATACATGAATAAAGAATGCCATGAGTTGGTGTTATCACAGCAAGAACCCAAGCCACCAGACCAGATAGGCAGATTTTTTAACTTTCAGAAGAATTTCAAGGAGGTATTTTTAAGCCTGGGCATGCACTCTTACTTCTTTTGTATCAGATGGAGATGCCAATAAACATAGCACACCAGACGGATAGCCCATTTGAGACATTGATGTCCTTTCAGAGCACGAAGTGACAAAGTCTGCAGTACAGAATGTTGGGTTATTATTTTCCTTGAAGCTCTGAATGGCAAACCAGGGATTGATAGTTTCGTAACTCCAGTCAGCACGTCTCAATGCACCTGGAGGCAGCTCTCTGTAAATCTGCGGGACGCGCAAGCAGCTTGCTTAGATAACCGTTATATAGGCTATTACTCGTCTCGTGCTGTGACACATCCTGCCCATGCCAGAATAGCTCCGTGCCAAAACACCTATGGAAAAGGGACTTGTGATTCAGAGAAATGCAGTCCTGCACCCAGAGGGAGGGCTGCACAAGGCTTCTTTGACACGAGCTGATATTGGACTGTCTCTCACTCAGTCGCTAGATATCACAGCCGCTGTCTGGCTGTCTGGCTGCCATTGCTGGAAACCGACCTAGACACTTTACCAGCCAAACTCTGTTGGTTTAAAAGCAAATAGTGGGGTGAGCAGAATTTCTGAAAACCCTGTGTGCCTGTCACCCCAGGGCGGTAGCAGTGGGTGATTCCTCATGGCAAGAAATCTGGAAACGTCTCACCTGCAACGTGCCCGTTCTTTTAGGGCACAGGATTCACAGCAATTCACGCTTGCTTGCGAAGGAGGTTGCAGGTCAGCACCAGGAATCATATTGTTTAAAATTCATTCATATTGGGGTCAACGCAAGCCATCTTCTAACTTAAACGTGGGAATAAATTTTAAAGAAAAGGTGGCTAACATGAAAGAACATGGTCCCCATGTAGAAGAGGCCACGTTGAGGATTGCACACCATCATCTTTGGAGGCCTGGAAGAGGCCTCCTGCAGGCCACAAAATCCTCAGGAGTGCAAGAACCAGTCAATCTATTAGAGATACTAAATAGCTCCATGTATTCAATACCCGACACCCTCCAAAAAACCTAGATGTTTGCTTAAAAATCATAAAGCCTCCAAAGCAATTCATTCTGGCTGCTTTTATTTGTTTTCCAGTATGTAGGGTTCACAACTTATACTCTCCCCCACCTCCACTCCCTCATGGTTGTACCTTCTCCTGCAGTTACAAGAGCTTTTAAATGAAATTAGGTAAAATCCTCAGGTAAAAACCTGATTCCAGTGAGTAGAGCTATAAGAAACCAAACCAAATATGTTTATACCCAACCATCAAGCCACAAAAGCTGGCTACAGTTCAGTAGTCACTTGGGAGCCGTTTCTTATTGTTTGTAATGTCAGGGACCTTTTCAGCTGGTCGCTTGGCAGGACACTGTGTGCAGGACACCACTTGGCCCATAATTTCTTAAGCCTCCATTTGGACTGATTAGATGGTCTGTTTTTTTGTTTTGTTTCATTTTATTTTTGAGCACCCCTGCATGCAAGATCTCTCTGCTCCCCTTTAATGAAGATCTCGGGTGACAGACCCAGCTTTGACACTGTTCTTCCATGCAAACACAAGGAAATGACTAAGTTCATTCTGTCTCAGTTTTCTCATGAGTAAAATGGGAAGCATGTGCTCTGTGCCAGTTAGGAATTAAATTTAAAAAGTGTCTTTATTCAGAAGTTGAAGACAATCAAGAGAGAAGACACCTTCTGTGGTCTGAGGCCATACACAACCTTGAGAATCCTCACTGCGGATACACCACCATTGTCACCTTACAAATCTCTTTCCTTGTTATTCCACGGCTGAGGTAGGGTTTATTTTTACCTTTCCGCTCCCCTCTCCTACATTTTTGTCACTCCCTCATTTTGTGAACTGAGTGGCAATAAGACAGTTGGATATTTGCCCAAGGAAATGGGAAGTTCTGGATGATAGTAAGGTACTATTTCTACACATCTTTTACAGCCAAGGTGAGAGAGAGAGAGAGAGATGCTTTTCTTGAAAATATGCAGTCTCTTGGATTTGGTTTGTCTTCACCTAATGCACAGGAAGATCAAGATAGAGAGGAAATATCTTCCCGCAATTTCTCTGCATTTTTGCAAGTAGTGGCTTTGCACTGCCCTAGATTTTTTCCCATCTCTGGTGGGTATCTTAAGTTTGTCAGCTCTCTTTACCAGTGTGCTTCCCAGCTACCAGCTTCCATCTCCCATTTGCAATCACAATGAATTTACCCCTCCTCAGTCACCATGTGTGGCCTGAGTGTTTTTTTTTCAGACATATGAGTTCAACTCTATTACATCGTTTCTCAATAATACTCCAAAAGGAGTATTTTCCAGCCTTTTTTACTGACAGTACCTGGGAGCTTTAGTCAATATGATTATTGACCTGAGTTATTTGCAGGACAGAGGGTTTTATTTTTACTGCCGGCCAGCACCTGCTATGAAAATTCCCTTTTGTGTATTTGTCTGTGTTCCCCATTGGTGACAAGCATTGAAGGGTTGTAAAGGGCTTAAAGAATTTGCAGTGTTTTTTCTAATCTGCTCTGGCTTCTTTTACCCCCAGTTTCTAACATATCACTGATAAGAACAAATCTTTCTTCCTAATTTGTATGCACTATATGCACAGTGTAGCCTTTAATGTGCCAAATGACCCTGGCCTAATCATGCAGCATCATATTTTATGAAAGGAATCACCAATTTTTGAAAGATTAGGTGCTGTCATTTGGGATTATGTGCTCAAAAGTCTCCTCAGTAACTGCCATGAAAGGCCATTGAGAAAGTCAGAGGGCTGGCGTATATGAACATATGCTTTATCTTCTACAAGCTGGATAACCAAGAGCCAAACTTGTGAACAGTTGAGTTCTGGGTAGGTTTTGCAGAAGTGTATCTCAGTCACTTTCATCACCACTGGTTCCCCTTATTTTTAATCCTTATTGTTAATGAAGAAGTACTTATATGGAGATGTTAATCTCTGTGATGTCCGTAGTAGGTTGTAAAATAGGGCAAGTGACTGTAATAGGACTAAAGGTGACTATCTGAAGTGCTGACTGACACACTGAAGGGATATAATGTTATGTGTGAAGTATCACATCCTCAGTGTCATTTTTTCCATTTCTGAAAGCAACTGAGGAAGCAGAGTATACCTTGTATGGTGTTATCCTGTTGTGCATGCATGATGTGCTTATTGAATGCCACTTTGCTTTTCCATGGAAATGACTGGGGGAGAGCTGTTGATATGGTAGCAATAGTGTGACAATATTGTTTCAAAAGCCCTCCAGATCCTACTCATCTCCTGCAGACATATTCTGTAAAGTGAAGAGCTTTTCACCTGGCCAGATAAAATACAAGAGATGCTTGAACATTTCAACCGTTGTTCCTCTAAACACTGAATTCCTGTTCTTTGGAACGGTTTTGCAAAGCCTCCTTTGCACTGTCTTATGCAATTAAATTACTGCAAGTCAGTTGATATTGGCTTAGTTTTCATGAAAATACTAACAGATTCTTATCCTTGGTGAGTACACAGCAGTTAAAATAAACCATGCAGGACTTTATGACAAATCCATAGTGATGATCCAACCTGTTAAATCATTACAACCTGTGTTGCACAATGTACAGTACTGTGTCTGCCCTTACCCAGAAAAACAAACCATAAATAAGATAATGAATTTCCTCAGTACAATATCATTACAGAAACAAAACCTCTGCTATTTTGAGGACCTTTTAGTTCTTTAAATTACCTCATAGATATATCTTCTGTGGCCTGTTGACTGGCATTTTCTTCTAAGAACTGATGACAGAGGTGTGTATCTTAACCACCAAAGACTCTATCCCCTCCCGGCGGCGCGTCACCCTCTCTTCATTTCCTATGGTTAGGCTCTGCCCCGTGCCGCACGCACAGCTGGCCTTTCTACAGATAGGCAGGAAGAGGCATGACAAATGACTCTATGACTCTTCACCTTCATTTGCTGCATCTGGGAAGTGAGCCTGCAAAACCTCATGGAGAAAGAAGCATCTCATGGTCTCTTTAGCTACCTCTCGCTTCTTCCCCTCCAGGCACCAGCTGAAATCTGACACTTCCCCTCAGCGGTGGATTCCCTTCATTGATTTCCCCTCAGTAGTATTTGGGAAAAAGAAAGACCCCTCCTGGCTGGAGGAGGTGATAACAACTGCAAGGAATAGAGGTGCCTGTGAGGTTTTGGTGCCCAGGAGAGGAATGCAGCCCCTGAGGTGGGTACCTCAGATACCCCGAATTGTGGTGCTGCATGCCTACACCTAGGATCCAGGAACAAACATGCTGTTTGGAGAGCCACTTCCATGAGGTTATGAGGAAAGACTGAGGATGCAGGGATGCCTTAACCCCCTCTAAACCCTCCCAGTATTTTTGTTTTGTTTTGTTATAAACTCATGCTATTTCTCTTAGCATGGACAGAGGGTGGTCCGATGAATTGTCAAGCCAACAGATCCTCCAGTGCCAACAGAGACAATGAGCTATAGGCAGTAGCAACCCCTGAACCCTGTTACTTCTGTAGTCTAGTGAGAACACTTATTTGTGAGTTAACATGCAAGATGAGTCATGTAACATCCCTTCCCTCCCTTTCTGAGCGCTGGCCATGTCCTCACAGCACAGCAATGCTGAGTCCTTTTTCATCAAATGACCCGTCTTCAAAACATCACCCTGGGATTGTACCTCCGTGATACAAAGCACCTCAGGTTAATATCAATTTAAGGCATTCCTCCCATGTTCTCTTGTTCTTTCTTTCTGCCCCTCATTTTTCCTTTTTAGGGTTGGAGGTCCCAAGCAGGTCCCCAGTGGAGCCTTGTAGAAGCTGTCCCAGCACGGCCGAGGGCACGGTGCACTGCTGGGCAAGGCCTGAAAAGGGAAGAGGAGAGTGAGATGGACCAGGGCTGCTTTCAGCTACTGTTGCTGCTTTCAGATGCCTAATACCCCCTGAGGCTGAAGCAAGCAGCTCACACTCTCAGCTTTCTAAGAGATTGCCTCTCCTTAAATATTCCCTAGCTGAATGGCTCTTGCTGTTGGCTACACCAGCCATGGATGAACTGTTGGCTACACCAGCTGAAGGGCGCTCCTGACCTCCCGACATGGTCATGGGTGCCTGTGAGCAGGTCTGGACTGGGCTGCGGTCAGGCAGCAAAGAGAGAAGTCCCCATCTTGCCCTTGTAAGCCACAGACTAGCACAGTGTATCAGCTCTCTTGCTCACGCTCCTCCATCCAAGAAAAGGAAATTAGTCAGCCTTTCAGATCACGGAATAAAGTCAGGGCAAAGATTTTAATGAGCAAAAACTATAAACAACATTGTTGCAAAGACCTGAGTTAACTCCCTTGTAGGCTGGGGTCATCTGATGAAGGAGGCAAGAAAGGAAACATTTTTCCTTTTATATCATTAAGCTGCTGTCTACCGAATGTAAGACTTCTAGCTGGTGTGCTGACTCTGGCAACAAGTCAGGCCCAGCGTCTGTATAGCTGTTGGCAGAGCAGAACTGGGCTCCCAAGGTTTCAAAATATTTTCTTTTCCTCTCCTTGCCATGATTTGTCTTTTGTTTAACCAGGAGAAAGAGATTTGTTGGTAACCTCCGAAGATATAATAGTGTCACATTTCATTTGAGATCAAGGGCATACAACTCGTTTACTGCATTTAAAGCTATTATAGTTTAAGATCTATGAAGCACTGTATAGATTATAATTGCCTCTAACAAATATGTTAGTGAAATTGCATTTTTTCAGGGTGAACCATATAATCAGCCTTCTTGGAACTTTTGGAGACAGAAGTTAATAATGGGTTATCTTCTCAATTACATTATGATAGGCCATTTCCTATCTGGAAATAGGTCATGTCAAATAGTAGTAGCAGTTATATTCTTGCTATTATTTGTAACATTCAGTAGCTGCTGCCAAACAGGCCCTTATTTTGATGTGTGTACTCTGCATGTGAGAAGCAAAAGCAGTCCCCAGCCTGCAGGCTTGGCCAATGATTAGTTGCCGTATGCAGACAAAATAAACAGCCCTCTGTGGATTAGATGTAATAAAGACAACAGAAAAGTATGATTATGAATGATATGTGTGCAAAATAGTTCACCATCTGCTCACCCGCTTGCCAACGGCTGACTGGTCTGGTGGTACCATGGCAGATGCATGGCTTAAGGACATACGCTCCCAGGACTTATTGCCCTTAAAAGGGCAATATTTCCTCTAAAGGAATTGAGGATCAGGATGAAGACTTTGGTGGGATTGCCAAAAACCTGCTGCTTCAGAGTAGAAAGCCAAGAGCTGTGCGGCTCCGTGCTGCCTTCAGACATCCAGGCTGGCACTCGTGACACTGAGGTGGGATATCACCCACAGTTCTTCCATGTTCCTCCGAAACGTGACCCCACCACCAGGCAATTTATAAGCTTTGCTGATACATTCAGAGTTGTTTGCTGGGAGTTTGGGTTACCTCAATCTGTGTAAGTGTGCATTTTTTTTTTTCAAGTTGGAGATGAAAATGCACCATTAATAGCACTAGAATGGTGGTTTCAGCCAGACACTTATTTTCCTGCTCCCATCTCTTATTTTATAGTACTGTGAAAAAAAAATCAAGGGACTCAGAATTTCCAAATCAGTGCAAAGTCATTGCACCTAAATGGCACTTCAGTTGTGAAAAATGACACTATAAAAATGGCAAAGTGCAATCCCTTTGAAGTGTGCCTTTCTGATGCTATGGTCACATGCACTCACAAGCGGTTATCTATGTTACAAGGTGAAAGGAAAGCATGTGCTCTCACCAAATTGTATTTATAGACCGTTAAGCACATAAATATTCTTCTCAGGCTAGTTTGTTCTCCTATTTAACTATACCTAACTATTTAACTGTACCCCAACACAAGACAAACTGGTCAGGATGGCGTGTTCCCTTGAATTTCTTTGCATTGCCTAGGTAGTCCTTAATGTGAGAAATATAGCAGCTAAAATTTGATAGAAATGGAGTAACACATATTCATATACAAAGAGGGGAGAAGAGCTGTATCACCTACTGATGAGTCAAATTTTTCTCTTTCTACAAGCTTTGCGAAAACCATGAGTTAACCATAGCTACCCACTTTTGCTAAAAGTATTTCCAGTGACCTCCCATTATTGACTTTGGATAAATTGGATCCTGAGAAGGTTTCAAATGACACTAAAAGCTGACATATGTTACGATAAAAATGATGGGTCAAATTCCAGTTCCTTTGCTCACTTAGAGGAGCTGCTTACTTTAGATATAGGCAAAAAAAAAAAAAAAAAAAAAAAAGAGCTTCTTGAGAGTGATAATGCTAGTTGACTTAATCTCTGCTATTATTGCCCTTCAAATCCTGTTGAAGATCATTCCCTTCGGTTATTTAAATAAACAAGACAGTATTTTTTAAAGATGATACTGAATGGGAAACAAATAGAGAAAACCACTATGTATTAATTCATCACAGTAAAAATGTAATACACAGTAGGCCATTTGTGGTTTTGCGCAATTCAGGGTTTTCTGATGTGCACTGACATCTTGGTATGTGAATGAGGTTTTCTGATGCAAGGAAGGACAATCTCCCAGCTTGATTTAATCTCTTCTAACAGAAGGTGGAGAATGGCAAGAAGTTATTACATGAGCCTCAGTGGTGAGTCTTTTATTTTATGGAAATTCTCTGTTGAAATACTGGTCACAGTAGATTTTTTCCTATGCACACTGATATTTTATCAATGCTTACTTTCTAGTTACCAGGAAGTTCTTTTTTTTTTTTTTTTTTATTTGGTAAAATATGATCCTTGTCAAAACAGTCCATCAGATTATCTTCAAAAATCTGTATTCAACCTTTTATAACAGAGCTTTTCTGGCCCCTTATATTCTACAGTATCCAGTCTAGGTTGCCAGATTATAATTTAAAAGTTTGAAATATGTTTTTTCCCCAAGAAAGAAAATGCCATTTTCCCAAGGACCTCTGTCTTTCCAGATTGAGAAATATTCCCAATTAAAATACTTCAGGACTCTTTTGAAAGGCAGACTTCGTGCAGATATTTAAAACATACCTGAATTGCCACTTAGGCGTTCTAAATCGTATTATAATGTTGTTACCTCCTTCAGACATTCAGAGAGCGTGGACTAGACCGAGAATCCATTATATTAAAAATAAATGGGCGAACAGATCCCATTGCTTTTCTGCCTGCCCCCAAATTGCTTGGGACATGCATCCACACAGGTCCACTGTCACCACGCCAGCTCTCTAGGAAAGAAGATCTCATTCACAGCTGGTAATTACGGCCGTAAAGCTGTCATTTCTTCCTACACTGGTCTTTCAGCTGTCACAGCTCCTGTGGCTATCCTGTACTGTCCCTACCAAATTGTGCCACTTTCTTCTTTTAGGAGCTCCTTAAAGAAGCTGTTCTAGTCCTGCTTTTTTTTATTTTTTTTTCCTCTCTACTTTCAATCTGCCTTTTCTGCCACCCAGTCCACACTCCTGGATGAAGTTTGCATCCAGTCGTGGTTTTCAGCAGACTTTTCCCTGCTGTTGGCAATGCCTGTGTTGAAGGGGGGAACAGTCATCCTAACCGAGACGTTGGGATAGGATTTCTTCGCAGCAGGAACCGGCAGAGCCGGCAGCCCTCCTGAGAGGAGGCCTTTCCAGCTGTGTCTTCAAAGGTTTGGGAAAGCAGGCAGTGATTTGTCTATGGACAGGCTCTACACCCCCTGCAATTCATGGAAACCATTGACCATCGTGGAGGAAAGTCAAAATTCATGGGAATATTTTTGGATTCAAGATCATTAAAGGCTCTTTGAGAATCCCCATGTGAATAGAACCACTAGAAAAATTCAGTGTGTGGTAACTCTTGAGGTTTCCACTCTTGTTTCTATTCTGCTCTGACAGGAAAATAAAACTCTTCAATAAAAATGGGACATTCTTAGCTATGCACTAGAGACTGGGGGCGCATACATGAACTGGGATTAGGTAGATGCAGGCGCAAGTGAGTCCTCTGTTTTGGGAAAATCAGAAATGCACAGAAATTCCCAAGGCAAATCAGCAAATGTCTCCCCCTCTCCCTGGAAATCAGGTTTGCAGTAACCTTCTGAACTGGAAATGTAGGGGAAGGTGACAAGTCTACAGCAGCAACCATAAACTCAATCCTATTATCTATCAATCAGAGGGCAGAGCACTATTTCTCATGTGATCCAGAAATATTTGGGGAAATATAGGAAAGAGGCTGCTAAATCTCGCTAGTATTTTGTGGATCTTATAATGCATTTTTTTTCACTTATTGCTTTAATCTTTCAATCAAATGAATGCACAAAATCACAGCTTTCATTTAAATGGAAATGTAAAGATACAAAAAATGCCCAAGACTGCACAAAAACAAACAAACAAACAAAATTGTGAACTTACAACCCTGAAAGTCAAAAGGTGGATAAGAAAAACCTGAAAGTGTTTTTAAAAGTAAAAATTTTTTAAGGCTTTCATATTTTAGGGAGAGCCTTCCTTACACTTTTTGAGAGTCTGAAGTTAACTTTAGCGCTATTTCACCAAAGGTCCTCAGTGTATCGCTAGGTGGGAGGAATATGCAGAAAGGGGAGAAAAATTCAAGCTAGCGCACGAGGCACACGCAGCCGAATGAAACAGCGAAATAAAATTCCACTGGTAGCTCGTAAGTGAAGCTTCCTGGCAGTAAGAGCTGTTATTTTGTTGTTATTTTGTCTGACATTAGCAAGGGAGATGAACCGGGTGATCTAAGAGTGTTTTGTTATCTCTTACTTCTAGGAACCCTTGAGCCACAATGCCACTTGGACAGAATTTATGGAGAGCTTTTCAAAACAAGCAGGCCAAACATGCATGTGCGTCTGAAGGAAGCTTGGGCAAGGAACGGCTTTTCTTCTTGTTCGTCTTCTGGCTTGCTGGTCAAAATACAAATGAAAAATAAATAAGTAATTTGGGACCCCATTATATATGTTACACTTACGCACCCTTTTCCATCACTGAACCTCCCCCTCTGCTTCCCCACATTTTTCTGAAATTTTTGAAGTACAAATGCCATTTTGAAATGGAAAAGAAGAAATATAATTTTGCATTTTAAAAGTGGTCGAAAACGTTTTGGTTTGTCCTTCAGTTCTTGATCACTTTTTGTTTTTACTCTTCTTTCAACTGCAGATTGAATTCATGAACATGTTAGACACTGCAACTGCAAATTTGAAAAAAAAATCAGATCCTCAGAAATTATCATGTTATAAATGGTCATATGCCTAAATTGGACATTTTCTGTGTGTATGCATATTTATGTGTGTACTTATGAACGCGATATACATTCATTATTCTTTAGTCCTTTCATAAACCCTTCTTAGTCACTCTTTTTTTTTTCGTTTGGTAGCATAACTGTTTAATTTTACTTGATTCTTCAGTTTGCCTCTCACAGATTTAGAACAATTTGCAAAAAAAATGATCTCCTTGCTGAGTAAGGAGAAGTATTATAGATATATTTAACAGCCATGATTAATTAAACTTTGTTACAACTGGTTTGTTGTAAACTTTGTGTTACTAGCTTTCTTGCTAGTAATGCAAACATGTGCCTATAATATTACTCAGTGCTTTTTTTAGCTCTTAATTTTTCCTTAAACTAGAATTTGGACAAAAATTTACTAATCTGAAATGCTTGAATGGCATCTACCCATGTGGACAATTCTGCCCCATTTAGATTATGTATCTAACTCCAGATATTATGTATCAACAGACCTATGGCCTGCTGCCCAGTTTTAGCATAATGGGCATTCTTTCTTAGCCATGCATTTATTAATTTTGCAAGCCACAGTTGCATAGCATTTCTCAACATAAACATATAACCATTTGTGTTGTAACTCCACTTAAAAATACTTACAATTTTGCACTGAAATTCTTGCCTGCTCAGTTAGACTATGCAGCCTCACGGGGATTTTTGGCCAGACTTTTCAGTGTGTGATAGCCAACCCTAATGGCTGTCCATCAAGCCCACCAGTAAATATCTGCGTGCCGCATGGGCTGTTCTATGACTTCTTCATATTTCTTGATTTCTTGCTATAACTTCAGCTTATTACTGTTAGGGGTATTTTCTTTGACTGAGGTAAGGGGAACTGTGTGGGACAATACATATTTTTCCTCCCTGCTATCATTGCCTTCCGTCCTTGTGGCTCTTTATAGTGTTCAGCCAAAGCAATTTTCACACTGCCTGCTTGTTAGGTTCTCTTAAGCATTTATATAGTCTTTATTGGCTATTCATTTTATTACTTTCCAATGTATCAATTACCTGCGGTTTAATACTATTTGAAGAGAATGGGCTGTCATGCACAGGTCTTATGCTCAGCAAATGTATTTTTATATATGCATGCAGAAATGGCTTATCTTTATTTCTGCAAGTATTCCTGTAAGCTTTACAGTAAATTTGCCTAGGAAATATAGCGATGCAAGCTATCCAGATTAATTGCTTTCCTGTCGTGCTGACCAGACATTCCCCTACTGCATCCAGGGGCTTTAATGCATGAGGAATATGCTGCTAGTAAACTGCTGTATGGAAAGACCTCTGTCGTGTGGCAGAGGAAAGCACAGGCTGCATCACATGGGCTGGGATAATTACAGCGTCTCTGGAGCTGTAGGCGTCCAAGATGGCCACAAACAGAATGGTGCAACACCGAAGAGAGAAAAACCCTGTTCCATCCACAATTTTAGAGCTGCTTTTCTTTTAATATAATTGAAAAACAAAACAGAGCATTGTTTGCTGCATCTGGGGCCTGATCTTGTACAGCCTTACATGAGTCATCCCACAGGCTAGGAAAACTACGCTTTTCTCTCTCTTTCTCTCTCTTTTTTTTTTTTTTGCATTTGTTTTATTGTTTAGCACTCACGTAGTAAAGACCAAAGGACAAAGTACAGTTTGTGCAGAATATCCTTGTGAATTTTGAAGTAATTACAGGCATTGACTGACTGCCTGGGTGGCCCCATTGACAGTTTAGGGGCTCCGCACATGCCCTTACCTGGTTTGCACACATTGCGAAGGCAATGAGTACATGTTCAAATTAAGTATGTAATTTCTCCGGTGATTTTAACACACAGCTGAAAAAGCTCTGGTGATTTTTGAAAAAAGAACACTGGCATTAAAAGGATCAATGTGACAGCTTAGTGTATTTGATACTTACCCTTCTGTATGCTGAGAAATGCTGCCTTTGTCTGTCTTTCTAGAAACTGCCAGACTCTAATTGCACTTTTCTTACACACTAGGCATACAGTGGAGTAATCATTAGAAATGCCCAATCCACTAAGCCCGTGCACCTCTGTCCCTCATCTGGATTGCACATAACACTGCAGCTTTTGGCAGTGTGAATTATTCCTGTTTTGGAGTTACATGATTATATCACCAATTTGAATGCCACAAATAGATGGTTCACTGCTTCTTCTCTTTGGAGTAACCTCATGCTTCCTACCAAAATTAGGCAGTTGATGTTGGACTTAAGAATCTCCTATTTTTTTTTAAAAGACGTTTAACTTTGTGGACAGCTTGGCATTTTTTTTTTTTTTTTTCCTCTGATTAATCCCTTCCATTTGGTGTAAACTGGCAGAAGACATCTAACACAGGAATCAAGGACTTGTCCATCACAAATGCCAAGCTCAGAGAGGAAAGGTTCCTACCTGAAAGGAAATCATCCAAACTTGTTTAGCTAAACCCTGGAAGAGATGGATGGAAGAGATGAAAGGGTGGGAACTGGAAGTGACTGCGTTCATCCTGGCATCCGGAGAGGAGCTAAAGATTGCTAGAGCTGACTATATCCAAAAGACTTCCAAAATAAATGCATTCAGGGATAGTCAATTCACTGGGAAAAGCAGAATTAGAGCTCCACAGTTGCTCCTAAGAGCTTTGTTTTCAACAGGAGATTTGGCCTCCGTGCTGCCAAAATACTTCTTGTTTTGAAGACATCCGTTCATCATTTCTTTTCATTCATTTTCAACAACCTTGTCTTCCTCAGCAAAGACGTGTAGAGGAGGTGCAGGACAGAAGGTTGTGTCCTGAAGCTGGTCCTTGCTTGCTCCAAGCCTACCTTGACATGAGATGATTTTTGTTGCTTTAAACACTCACTGGCGCCAGTGAAGGTTCAATCCATCTGCCTGAGGGTATGGATAAGTTTAAATTTGCTTTGGTGATAGTGGCTAAACTTTTTCATGGTCTTTTGCCCTAGGAGAAAGCTGTAGGATGCACAATGCTGCAACAAATCTAAACATGATCGATGATATTTTTTCTTCCTTCATCTCTATGCCAAAAGAAAAAATAATAATCTGAGAAAAACTGCCATGTTTCTCAGTCTTATTAAAAGCAGAGCCTACCTCAGCCATTACCAGTAGCTCTGTGATTGCATTCCTGTAAACAGAGAGCACTCCTGGCCACGAGTGGTCCTTTGACCCATAGGCAGGTATGAATATATGGATGTAAGATGTACGTGTCTGTCAATGTAGACCCACTGTGAATAGAGACCCTAGGAGCACTTTGCAGTTCCTAGATCCAGCTGTGCCTCCAGCTACCTTCTGAGCTCATTTTAGAGTGACAGAGCCTTTCGTGTCTCTCTTCTACCTTCTCTCTCTCCTCAGGTGATTTGGTTTTTGTCTGGGAAAAGGAACCTTAGAGGAGGTGAAGCCATGAAAGACTCTTGTCATTCTTCTTTGGGTCTCTAATCATCAGAAATCTTTTTGTGAACAAAGATTATTCACTTGAGGGTTTTACAGAATCCTTATTCTGCCTGGATGGATGAAGACACTATATATTATATTTTTTTCTTTTTTTTTTTTTTTTTGAGTTTAGCGTTCTCTGTGTCCCATTCTGGCTTTATTTTCACTAATAATAATATCATAGTTATTGCAAGTTTAATTTTCCATGTTATATCACAAGGGCTCTACCTCATTTTAAGATAAATTTTAGATGAAGGAATGAATTGCAAAGTTTAAAACGCTTTTCAAAGATACGTTTTGCATTTATCTGATACTGTCATATGTTTTCAAGAAATAATACTCCTTAAGTGTTTTACTTTTTGTCACAAAGATTAAAAACAAACAAAATAATTGTTTTATTTTTCTTTTCAAGTGAAAGATTTACAGAATGAGGTTGGAAAATTGTGTGTGGGCTGATGCTTTATGTTGTAGCTGGTTATTACTCAGTGAGTCACAGTAAGTTTCCAGAGCCTGCCACACCTTAAGGTTAAGCTGCCTCAAACCAGGCAACAAACCATTAGCAGAGGTGCATTGAATATGGTTTTTGTTGTTGTTGTTGTTTTTTAATTCAGAAAGCTGTATTTTTGATGTGTAAAACATTGCTGAGACTACTCAGATACTGTTTCCTTAAAAGCTTTTTCTACTCACTTTCTGTTTCCTTTTTTTTTTTTTCTCATGGTATTCAGCATGACGAAAATAAAATATTTAATTCACATAGTTAACAGTATTTTTAGAAAGAAATAGAGACTTGGCTATTGATGGGGAAGAAACCAGGCTGACTACGCAGCCACATCTAACTGTCTGCAATTGCATCTGCGTGCTGGAAGATGCACAAGCAGTGGTGCAAACCTAGCTAGCCTCTAGTTAGTAATTCAGTGCAAACCTGTTGTAAGATTTTTGATGTTTTTAACATACTTGTCAGAAATTCAGTGTGAACAGGTGTAATAGGAGAAACAAAACATGCAGACTGGACATCTACCTCTCCAGTTTAATGCCAATACATCTGTGTTTGTCTAAGTAAACTCTGTACATGGTATTCAGAAAAAGTACTGAAATAGTTCTGGAAAACTTTTTCTAAAACAGAAGTAGTATCAAAATAATTATTAATTTCCTAGATATTCAATATCTACATACTACAATGCATATGCATACTATAATGCGTATGCAGTACAAATGTAATTTTACACATGCTACTTCAAACTAGAATGCAAAAAAAAAAAAAAAATCATTTTGCAACATTTTTCGGAGACTCCTCTTCTCCTGTACTTGTTTGCAGCCCAGTACTGAAGCAGGACATGGGTGCTCCAGCTTGGCATTGACCCTGACAGGCTGGTTCTCCTTCCATGCCTGACTGACCTAGCTAGGGATACCCTGCTCATGGCCAAAAGCTCATGTCTTAAAATATATCTTAAAATAATGCCTTCTAATAGACTAGATTATTTCATGGTAGGAATTAAGAGCTAAAGCAATACATTCAGCAGTCCAGGGTCTCTATGCACAGACATAGTTTTGGTTGAAGTTGAATGTATGTCACAAACAGTTTTTTCTTTAAGAAACTTTGGTTCAATTGTATCCTGAAATTGATTTGGGCTGTTTGTCCCCCCATTTTCATTTTTTTTAACATGCTAGAGAAAGGATATCTTAATAGAAATGTTAATGGTAACAGCTATTTGTAATAGATTTAGAGCCTACAGGGCTTGGAGAGTAGCCCTAGTCCAATCTGAATAATATTTTATATTGGCTTCTTAAAAGTTTCATCCTTAGCTATTTTCTCCTGTGAGAAGGGTCCTTTCAAATGTGAAGTTTAAGATTTTCAAATGCAGTGGAAACAAAAACAGAAACAAAAACAAATTTCCTGCCCCCATTATAAGATAACATTTCCAAACTTTTCATTAAAAGCAACCTTAATCAAAAAAAAAAAAAAAAAGTAGAAAATGAAAAGAGATTCAGCAAATAAGTATTAGGAATATTGTCAAATTATGAGAAAAGTGTATTAAATTTACCAGAAATGGTGAAGAGATTCACCATATTCACTCCATGCAGGAGCTGAACATTAGCATTCACAGCCATTTCAGGGGGCTACATTGACATATGAGCCCTATAAACTAATTATCTAGTAAGTAAAACAAGGAAAAAGCCATTCCTCTTAACTACTTAACATTTTGGGTTTGTGCACATTTAATGGTATGCATTTATCATCTTTCAGCACCCGATACTGCAAAGCAGCACAGCTGTATTTGTCAGCTAATGTGAGATGCCCACTTAGGGTACATTTAAGCGAATTGTGCAGCTGCCACCAGGCTTCGTGACCATTTCTGCCCCTTGACTGCAGACTGGCAGCCTGGCTCTGGCAAAGCAGCGAATGAAGAGGACCAAGTGTCTGAGAAGGGTTTGTCTGAGCGAGCGTGGGATAGCTCTTCACACTCCCCTGCCTGTATTGAGAGGAGACAAAAGTCTCCATCAACTATAACGGGAGCTCAGACACCTGGCTCAGATGGAGACACGTACTTTTAGAAAATATATTTAGGTGTCTACAGTCTGGACCTGAACACCAAACGCTTGTGGCTTAGGGATTCAGCTGCCTAAACATAGATGCCTGTCTGAGACAACCAAGCAGGGCTGGGCAGTAGGACACAAAGCTCAGAGAAGAGCTGTGGACCAGCAGGTGGAGTTCAGGCAGGAGCATCAAATGCCTCTAAATATCTATGTGTGGGCTACACACTTGAACTTTTAACGATGGATTATATATGGATACCTTCTGAGTATGTTTCTCTTTAGTCTTGTGTTGAGAATTGTTTTTTTTTCTTTTTAATCCTTCATTTTCCATGAGAAGTAGCTACACATCTATCAATAGAGTGAGGAATTTAATGTGAATTTTACATAAAAACAAAGCAGCTAAACCTTTTTTTTTTTTTTTTTTTTTTCCACCCGAAATACCTTTATTGGAGGGTCCACGCATGGCTGATTCATGCCCCTTCAAATAGATGACCCTTTCCTTGGCCTTAACTGTCTCCGCTCCCCTTTCCCTCCCAGAAAAAAACAGAGGGAAGAAAACAAGAGGGGAATGATAAGGCTTCAAAGAGAAGTAGCTCTGTAATTTATACTCCACTGTAATTGTTTACTTGGTCTGTTTTCTAAAACAAATTTTTGATACGTGCGTGCATCACCCTGACATGGAGTTAGTTTCGGGAAGTGGGCTGACCGTTGCTTAAGTGGTCTGAGAAAGCCCTCTGAGCAGCTGACATCCCGAACACGTTGAACAAATAAACAGATGTGCCGCTTCCCCCTCACGGCCGTTCATCTAGGCCCCCTCGCAGCTGGTGGCGGAGAAAATGTTTAATAGCAACATGACAACGACTCATATACTTAGTGCTTCGCCACCCGCCCGGATCTCATCATATATGTGTTCTGTATGGTGAGAGGAGCACAGCAAACAGGCTGTGCTGGCTCTGATAATCTGTGGTCACTTCAGACATTCCAGGAGTGCCTGAAAAAGAAGTGCAAGGGTGGTGGCGAAGGGATGACACAGGACAGAAATGCCTATAAACATCTTGCTTTGCTGCTAGAAGTCAGAGGTTCTGCATGTCTTAAAAAGTGTGTTTGGTAAGGGCAAATCTGCAACAAGCAGCTCGAAAATGAAGAAGCAACGGCAAGCTAATTATTTACTGAAGGATTCTATGTGTCTCCTGTGACTCCCAGTGGAAAGACTGTCAAGGATTTCTGAGAGCATGAGATATGTTCACAAACACAACTGGCCCGTCAGTGCAAACCCACGAGGGTGGGTTAAATTTGATCCCAGGTGACTGTTACCTCTTGTGCTACCAATGGAGACTGAAGGCATGTTTATTTCTTTGCTTCTGACAAGGCCTGTTTTCAGATGTCCCTGTGCTCTCACAGTTCAGTATTTCATGCACATAGAAAGCAGTAGACACAGGCTCAAATCTCCTTTCCACAGCTGCTTTTAAGGAAGCATTAGAGGTATAAGGAGAACATGATTTCAGCAGTCACAATAGATTTTCGAACAGAAAAGTGAATAGCTCACATTTATAGTAGGAAGCTCTACATCCAATTTCCTAGATGAGATGACTTTCATCTTTCCAAGGCTGTGCTTCCCATGTTGGCGGTCTTGCTGTGGGTCGAGGACTTCGGAGCACTTGGTTGCAGACCCTGAAAGGGATGAGGCTCAATGCCATAAATATGTGGTACCTCGCTGTCCAGTGTCTCTCTTTGAATAAAAATATAGTCATTATTCAAGTAAAAGTAAAGCTGAGCACCTAAGTAATACCTTGATCCTTGATTTAATGCCACACAGGCAGATTACAGTAGGGCCAGCATTAAATGTATTGGCTTGATTCACTGACATTATGTAGATACATGTTTACTATTATCAGCTAATGTAGAAAACCATGTTGAAATAAATACTATTCTGAAGCTCAGAATGAAATCTCTTTTGCAATGTGTGTGTCAATTCTAAAGCTAAATATTGGTTACTGGGAAACAGTAGCTAATTGTTTTCAAGCTTGTAGAAAAACACAACATGGGTCAACTAATTAAGATGATGAAGGTAAAACCTTGTATTTCACTACAGCCAGAGGTCAGACAATGAATGGGTCTAAAAACAGCCTGCTCTGTGACGCATGCGTGTGCCAGATTCTGTTGCAGTTTGGAGAAGCAATTATGTAAATATAGATTTGCAAACGATTTCACGAAGTGACAAAAACAGTGTTAATTACCTGAAATGTTGGCGATCTGTCTGGCTAACCACAGAGTGATGAAATCATGGTCATGTTAAAAATGAAAGCCTGATGTAATCTTTTTTTACAGGAACTTATCTTTCTTTATATCATTGACTAAATTCTTAAGTGCAACTGGCTTTTCTTTTTTTCTTTCTTTTTTTGAATCTGGGCCTTGGAAAAACATGCCCTTACACAAAGACATGCCACACTCAAAATGCATCTCTTCCAGTTAACAGCCACCTGTGCTGACTCTGCAGATCTTTATCTGTCTTTATCTATGAAAAGATAAAGATCTTGATCTAAGAATCAATTCATTTGTGTTTAATAAGATTTGGACTTTATTTTTGATAGAGAGCAATGTTGATGAGGATAACTATTGTATGCTTTTGACTTGCATAGAGTGTCTTAGTGATTTTATACCACCATTTAATGCTCTTCTTTAATATTCACTTGATTCCTTGTTTATCAGGCTGCCAGGAGGCTCTGCAGTTCAGTGTGTTACAGTTCAAAAGGTTCATTTCTCAAGAACGCGATCAGTGTCTTCATTGTAGTCACTCATTATTTAAGCATTATAAACATCACTGATAAATAGTAAGAGACAGAGCTTATCCTACTAGTACTAAATACTGGTATCCAGTTATACTACTTTCCCCAGATTATGGCTATGGCTGTCATACAAGATTGACTAAAAACATTCTTTGGAAGAACCGTACAAGTTCACATCAAGTTTAGTAAAGGTTCTTGATACAGTTAACCATGAATAATGGTTATTTTGTAATATTCAGAAACATCTTATTTCCACAGATAAATTACTACTTTCTCTTTCTCTGGTGAAAATTTAAATAGTAGCTTCAAACAAAAACTGCTTCTATTCCTGCCACAAGGTTATACAACACAATGTTGATACAGTCTGAAGGAGCTGACTTACTGCTTAAAATATAGATGTTGCATATGACTTAAATAATATGAATTATATGCTGAAGTCATTACTGCATTCTGAGCAGGCAAAACATAGTGTTATTTCATTATGTTTCAGGATTTAAGACTGTAGTTCTTATGAGACATCTTAGAAATAAAATGAACGGTAGCTTTAAAATTTGCTGTTGAATTAATATCCCACAGTTTAAATATTTAACCAGGAACTCAATAAACTAAAATTGTTTCCCCATATATTTGTTAAACAAGTAGCAAATATACAAAAGATGGGCAGTACTGCCTGTCTGCACTTCCCCCTAAAGAAATGTGTAATGAGGATTCATAACTGCACTTCTAAAACTCACTATGCAACCGAGTATAACTGCCCCTGTCATAGCATGAGAACAAAGATTTGATGACAATATATGTCTGTGAACAAAACGGTATCTCCTGATTGTATAAGATATTATATAAAAACATTTGAAAACTCTTGCCAAATGTCTCTTCAATCTTTTCATTCTGTGATACTAAAAAGTAGTTCCACTTCTGCAGAAGGCACAGGGAGAAGGTATACTTTTGATAACGGCCCATAACTCTGATTTCCTGAAATCCACTCTCTTAATTAAGAATTCTAGTTCCAATGACAAGAGATGTTGAAGATTACAGAGCTGCTCAACAGCTAGTCAAACTCAAAGCCAAAAAAACCTAACACAGTTTTGACTTTTCTACTGCTTGTAATCCATAACCAATAAACCAACTAGTAAAGATTGTAACCGAGTCAATTAAACATAATATTATTTGATTAATAGATTTTAGAATACATGCATAAAAGGTAAAGTCAGCCTTGCTTTTAAGGTCTGCAGCACCTATACACATGCTGAACAAGTGGCTTTCCGAAGAACACATGACAGCATTTTTACAGGATCAGACTCCCACTATATATAACTGCATATTTATTTCCTACAGTGCCTATGCTAATAGGGTTCCTGAATTCCAATGCAAGAGCAATTATAATGATAACTATAAGAAAACATTGATATATTTTGAGTCTAGTAATGGAAGGAGACATTTTTAACCTTCATTATTAAATATGAAAAAAGTAACAAGTCCAATCCAAAACCAAGTAAATCAGCAGAAAAACTCACACTTATTTAAACAGGCTTTGGACCAGGGAACGATCTTTAAGAGGTTCTGTGCCTCGTGTTCCGATATGAGAATTACAAAATGAAGGGAGAGAGTTTTCACCCATCTATTGCCTAGTGTTTGTGATGACTCAGATACAGCAGACTGCTAGGAAAATGTAGTTATACCGCAAGGACAAGGCTTATTGCAACCTCTTAGTCATCAGAGAGAGGAGCTAAATTCAGTTGTAAGGTTTGGTCCAGGGTCACAGGCTGTAGCTTTTCAGTTTAATTGCTTAATATATTGTTTTTTAAAATTAGGTTGATCTAGAAGTTGAAAAAAAATATAGTCCTAAGCATTATTTAACAAGGAAATGTGTGGAAGACCAAGTTATTTCAATCCAACTTGTTGTTTTCAAAAGATAACAACATGAATGAAACTGGCATTATACTCTTACTAAATATCACCACATCAAATGTTTAGCAAGTATCAAGGATAAGGAGTTGTGTCACTAAAGACACAATCTCTTAAGACTGCCTAGCACAGGTTGTGTCCTTTTTAATCTCAGTTTTTAGTCCTTTTGGGTCCCGTTACTTCCAGAGAAAAGCTGCACCTTTGTCTGTCTACTGCGCTGGTACTGCTGTCCGTCACTTCAATATCCAGGCTCACGTCTTCCCAAATGGATGCACTAGCAACCTCTGCACATTTGAAACCTTTAATTTAGTGGATTGAGCTCAGCTTTTGGGCTGTGTGTGACCCTGCGGATTTCTTAAATAGTTCCATATTCTAGCATGTATTTCATAGTTAGCCAAGAGCACTCAGGCTCTGTCACACTGCACTAATGAGACTGCAGCATTTCTTGGTCGGTTTGACTTTCTCCTGCCCTAGGTACCAACATGCTGTGGTCTTCAAGGGCAACCCTCAAAACTAGAAGGAGCTGGGTACCAAGTCCCAGCGGGGCTTCTTGTATGCGAACTCAGCCAACCAGCAACTCTGTGACTCCAGCAGATGTTTTTGACCTTCAGACCAATGGATGAATTTGTCCATCTTCCCTCATTCCCTCAGTCATCTCTCTGACTGAAGCCAGCATGGTTAAAACTGGATCCCTGCCGAGGACAATCAGGAATGAAGTGTCGGCCCAGTGAGGTTTTCCAGCATGTACCGAGCAGATTGTATTCAGGGGCAAAGGGTCCATGCTATATAAATGCAGTAGATCCTGTACCAGAGTTCTTGGCTCCCCATTGTGCTCTCTTTGATTGCAGGTTTTAAATATGTCATGTATTTCCAGATGTGTTATTTATGTTTGCCTGTGCTGTTGTGCAATTTGTGGCAGAGTGAGGGGTCTACTGGAAAGCTGCCCTTGGTTTAGTGGTGAGCCCTGCAGCAAAATATTAGCAATACAGAAATCTGCTGCTGTAAGTGAAATTTGATTTAAACATAAATGAAAGAAAGCATTCAAATAATTTATTATTTTTAAGATAGTGCCATTCAAAACTGATTAACCAAAAATGTCCCTATTTTTATTTTTTCTTTTCTTCTCTCTTTTTGTCTCCTTTTTTTTCCTCTTTTGCTCTTTTCTCTTCCTTTCCTTTTTTTCCTCTTTTCCTCTCAGCTCATCTCTGTCTGCCTTGTCCTGCCTTGCCTTGACATCTCCCCCAAGTACAGTATTAAAGAAGGCTGATTTTCCCCACATAACCAACTCCCAACAGTCAGATCAAAATTAAAAGCATAAAGAAATTCTTAGGACCATATTCTCCACATTATTATTATTATTATTATTCAATATAAGAGACAGACCTGAAACGTAAACTTTTAAATTCCAAAGACAAAATTTAAGCTTCTATAGGAAATATGAAGAACTTTATTATGCTTCATGGATGGGGTAAAGGTACAAATTCTAGCTTGTCTACCAATATTCAAGCACTAACAGATGGAAAGCATCTGGTGGGTGGTGACTCCTGCGGTAGAGGCAACAGCAACCATAAATTACTTTTCTTCAGTTAGTTTGGGTCTACTGGCTGTGTCTACCTCTGAGTCTAGACCTTGAAACCATGAGCCGTGCCCATCTCACCTGGAGTTCTCCTGACACAAAAATACACTTTCAATATGACTGGAAACTGAAGACAGCAAAATCTGCAACTTGGTGTAATTCAGTGCAAAATTATGACACTTGAGTTTCACAGTCCTTCAGCCCAGAGAGTACAGCTTTCAGGACAATTTAGTTCTTTTTGCCTTCTGGTCTGGGATTTACTTGCCTGGAAAATTGGCTCTTGCTTCATGCCATACTGCCTTGTAATCAGTGGAAGCATTTAACTAGGACTGCCTTGACTTTAAAGAAATGGAGTATCTATATGAACATTTTTTTCATTAAGTATTCTCAAATAGGGTTTTTTCTTTCCCATCTCAAATAGCTTTAGACTAAATGCTTATTTATAACTATGTATATAAGTTGCACGATTTGGGATTTTTGGAAGTGAATGCGTGCTTGAGGCCAGGTAATATGTGGCAGCATTGGTCAGCCTTGATTTAATATTTGCTTGGATATTTCCAAGCATGATTTCATTTGTGGTGGAATTAAATTTTTAGTGTTCCCTAAAAATGCTTCTTTGTTCTCTTATTATTATCACTATAAACAAAAAACAAATTAGTAATCAAATATCATCTGAGAGTTTACATGAATGATAAGTCATCACTGCATGATTATGACAATCTTTTTTCACTTGGATCACCATTGGTTTGTGCACTACCAGCTTTGTGACTGCCCTGCTATGACAACTATAGCTTATGTATTGAAATTTACCCTTCTCCTCTGTGTAACCACAAAAGGAATCCCCAGGGCCGTATTTAATTTCACAGTCAGTACTACTTGACTATCAGACTTTAAAAGAGTTTATATTCTATATTTTTGATTTCATTTAGCATCAGTACTGTACAGTAAATTTATCTATTCTGCTTTGTAGAAGAATCCCGGCAGGAAGATTGGGGAGGCGGAGTTTGGGAAAAAATATATGTGTAAGTGAAAAAAAAAGGAAAGCAAAGGAAAGCAAAGGAAAGCAAAGGAAAGCAAAGGAAAGGAAAGCAAAGGAAAGGAAAGGAAAGGAAAGGAAAGGAAAGGAAAGGAAAGGAAAGGAAAGGAAAGGAAAGGAAAGGAAAGGAAAGGAAAGGAAAGGAAAGGAAAG
>VZSV01000044.1:4962546-4977187 GCA_013398735.1 Nothocercus julius | reverse complement strand
GAAAAGAAAAGAAAAGAAAAGAAAAGAAAAGAAAAGAAAAGAAAAGAAAAGAAAAGAAAAGAAAAGAAAAGAAAAGAAAAGAAAAGAAAAGAAAAAAGACAGAGCAGAACTCTTAATGTTTTTTTGAACAAGATGTAATCAGTTGCCATAATACCGTATTGTTTGTTTGACTTTTTTTTCATTGTGGTTACTGTTACTTCATCCTTGAATCATTTCCAAGAGAAACGAGGGGTTGTCCACAAGATAATGACCGTTATGTCTGACTCTTCTACATGTAGTATGATGTGTCACTAAGACTCAGACAGTATCCAGAGGCACTCTGTGAGCAAAAAATAATAATAAAATATTAACAAGGGAGTATAACTTTCAGTGCGCTTCATTCTGCGAATGGATGATTTCTTCAAGAAAGTTTTCCTTTCCTAAAGTAATGCTCTGTCCTTTTTTAAACCAATAGTTCAGGGTTGACTCTGAATGTGATGGCATCCTCAACATGATTAGCATTTACTAAACATAGAGGTTTAAGAGAGGGGCAACTAATGATTCCTGAATTAACTCACCCAAACTTTACGATATCAAACATGTTCACAAGCCTGAACTGGTGTCGGTGCACATCAAACAAACAACGATGATTATACCATGATGTGGTCCAAGAAGCTGTCAAGTATTTGTGTGATCCCTACTGTGAGCTGGAGTGTCTCCAAGAGCTAATTTAATTTTTGCCCGGCCTGCAGTAATCAATACCCCAAAATTAAATGTCAGTTCACCAAAAGGATGTTCTAATTCTGAGAGATGACCATCTTTCTGTGATGCTTAAATGCGTCGTGCCTTTGCCCTTTCCATCATGAAAGGAAATGCTGAGAAGAGCAAGGTGCCTCTGGAGGCACCCAGAAGACAAAAAATTATCCCCTCAGGTATCCTCAGAGAGACATACTGGGATGAAGTCTCAGTCAATATTAGTTTAGGGTTGTTAGTTTTAAAATATTCTCATTAGTTAAATCAAATTGAATCATGACAACCAGTTTATTCCTCAGAGACTTTTCCTTCGTGTCTACAGAGTTGACTTCACTGTCAAGTAAATGATATTCACAGAATTGTGTCTACTGAAAATTTCCTGTATTTTTTTTGCCATTTTGCCATGCTTTATTTGTGTTTCAGTATCACAGAGGAGCTTGCTTTCATGATCATAACAGAAATTAATGTAATGTGAAAGGAGTTACTTATAGGTTGTTGATAAACAGCTATTCATTTTCCAGAAATTCCAACTTTGGTATTCGGACAACAACGTTTTCAAAATTTTTAGTACTTATTAAATAGCCTGTATACGGAGTCCAGAAAAAAAAGATAACTTTTTATCACTAGTAGTAGGTTCTGATAGCTTCTCTTGTTCCTTGCAGCGTGCAATTCACCTGATGATGAAATCAAGTGTTGAGGTGCTGGAACACTTTATGAAAAAGTTTTTTATGCTGCCTGATTTTATAGGGTTTTCTATGGACCAGTGAAAAAGACAGTATGTTTGATGCATTTTATGTATATCTGGACTTTTTGGTTATAGCTACAGCTTTAAACATCCTGGCACAGAAAATTACTTTTTTCTTTTTTTAAGGTCCTCAATTATTACATTAGTGCAAAATTTGGATAATTAAAATTTGCAAAATTGTCAAAAAATGGCAAAATTCCATTATGCAAATTAGCAAAAAAATGTTTATAAGAATGTTGTGTAGGTGCAGGTTGGAAAGAAAGCTCTGACTTTGTTATTTCTTTTCTGTCTCATGACTTAAAATACAAGCCATCGCTCCTACGTTGATGGGAAAAGTTAAAACATATGTCTTTCAGCTAACAAAAAATAACACGCAAAGCATAATGTTATTGCAAGTGTAAAACAAAATGGAACTTTTCCATAAGCCATACTCAGAGGAGTGTAGGTAGCCACAAGGCCAGCTTCAGCTTGCCTCTGGGGGTGTTTGAGCCCACACGGGCCATAATCCAAACACAGTAGAAATACAATACAACCCTATTTTCCCCTCCCAGTGCTTTTCACGAAACCACTAGAAGTCATGCAGCAGGATCACAATATATCAGTCTAGCTCAGAAACTCAATCTACCAAAAAACAGTTTGTAGAACTGTTTCATGCATCATGCTTTACAAAACCCAATCACTTTGCATTTGAAGAGGCATAATTATCTGTGCTAGATATCGGTAGTTAGAAGTCACACTAAAAGAGAAGTGACATTTTGACAGGTATTTAAGCCAGGGAGAAGATGAATAGTTTGTGGTATTTTGACAAATAATAATTGTGTAATTAAAAACCTTCAACTGCATGCTGCAAAGTGACTGTGAAAAGGGTACTTCATACCCAACTTCCTATGTGAATTCAGTCACAGTCGCCTTTAATAATCGAAATAAATATTTAACTTTTTTAACATGGAGAGACTCTGCTCAAATAGCACAAAATGGTGAGAAAAATATCATCCATATGGAGATTATCCATAGCATTGTTAAAGAAGCAGTGACTGAGCATCTCTCAGTACATTGTTTCAATTCCGAGTTGTGTCCTCACAGGAAGGCCTCCGGAATAGGATGGAAAGCAATGGCAACGACTGTTTGGTCTGTAGCATCGCTGCTGCTTCTGGTGCTGATCAGCAAGCCAAGAAAAGAGAGCTTGGCTTGTGACTCCAAAGATGTGTTGACAGGGCTGACAGTTAGAAATAATCTCTTTTTTTAACTTGTGAAATGAATGCATTTTTACCTGGAATCACTGAGTCACAGTAAATATGGAAAACCACTCCCATGCCATTTCCCAGAGAGGAGCGGTCATTTAGTAACAGCATGTTTATACAGTATTTGTTTCCACAGGCCATGTGAGTACCTCAAAGGGTTTTACAAACATTAATAAATCTATTCACAATATTTGCTAGCTAAGCAGTATACTTCCTTTTTGTTCATCAGAGCCATGAAAAGACTGTTAATAACTGCTAGGTCTTAATACACAGTCCTTTTTATTTCTGGCTTTTGAAAAAAAAAAAAAAAGCCATTTTACAGGTGGAGAAACAAGACTGTAAAGAGCACCGGGCCTTAGTAATGGCCATATCACCATATTGTAGTGAGAGTAAATAGTGCCGCTTTCCATATGTCTTGACACTTATACACTAGTATGTGCTTCACGCGAATCTTTCATATGGGTCATTGGGAAATTTATGAGACAGTAGGAAGAACCAGTGGACCAGAGGAGAAGAAACAACTATCCCCTGGGATTATAGTGCTGCTTTTTAGATTGTTTTCAGGAACGTGCTGAATGAGGGCATCCCAGGCTGAAATGGCCCATGTATGTCCCCGCTGTGGACAGTCACACATCTGAAAAGCAGAGGAAACCTGTAGGCATTGCACCATCATGCTGTAGGTCCCGTGGCACTGATGAGGGCCCTGTAGCGAGTTCCTCCAGCGAGCCGATTTGCTTGCCTATGACTCCACCATGCAGCCATGTGGATCCTTCCATCCCCCGGAAGCCCTGGGAGCAGGATTGCCAGGTGAGCTGGGGGGCTGCCTCCACCTCCCTGCAGCGCAAGCCGGCGTGCGGCGCGCGGGCTGTGGAAGGCGCAGGCGTGAGGACGCTCCTCTTGGGCACAGGGGTTCTGAGTGGGGCACTCTGGGCACTGAAGTTTTCCCTCAGGCACTGAGTCAGAGGAAAAGTCCCTCGTCCCCCAGTGACACACACTTTATTTCTGGCAAGAGGCAAGTGGTGTTACTGTTGTCTTGGGCAACACCATTGCTATTCCAGGCTGCGGGCAATTAGAAAGTTTTTGTATCAATGGCCTTAATACCTTGTGATGGACTAGAAATCACCCGAGTTGCCACCAAGGGCTCTGTCTCACCCCTTCAAATGGCTCCTGCTTGCCTTGCTGCTGTATGTACTGTGCTGTAGCTGCTCTTAACCCTCTGCCTCCAGGACCTGGGGGATGAAACTGCCTCTTTGAGCCATTGGTGTGGGTTGCTGGGAGCTGCAGGACCCTCTGCTTTTTGCCAGTCCTAACTGCGGCTTGTATGGGTAGCTTTGAAACAGTGCATGAAATTTTTGGGATGGGGGGAAGCCCTTATGCTTCCTGTTGTGGCATTCCCTCTGGATCACTTTCGTGATGGCCTTCAATATGCTGCAAAGGCAAAACCATGTGGTAGATTAAGAAATTTGGCCTTGACAACTTTGCTAAAGATGGCCATGCTAATGAGGCCAAGCAGAAGCCACTTAGAGCAGCTTGAGTTCTCAGCTGTTCTGTTTTTTGACTCTAAATGGTATTTTTGTGACGTTACTGAATTATCCAACTTTTCTTAGGTTATGAAATGTTGAAGTGGCTCCTCACCAATTCTGTTTTCCTGTCGTACTTTTACCTACATCTCTGCAGATAATCTTGCATCATTAGTGCGTCTTGGAGAAGAGAAATCCTGTGGTGTGCTTGTGGTTGGTGTTCATACTCTTTAATATGCTTTGGCTCCTGTAACAGCACCAGCATGTAGGTATATGGGGGTTGTGTGTCATGTTGACACTCCTCCTTAAGTATTTCTCTGGCCTCACTAGATACTGGAGTCTGCAAAGCAGGTTGCTTTTATTCTTTCTCTCTTCTTTAGTCTATGCTCTATTGAAATGATTTTCAAAATAGAAGCTTTATTTCAGGCTGCATTAGCATTTTTCGCTGTACTGGAGAACCAAGTGAAGCTCTCTGGACAGTGAAGTGCCTTGGGTTCCTCTTTTCAACTTAGAGTGTTTCAACTCTTAGAGTTCACCTTAGAGATCCTGCCTCAGAGCTGCTGCCTAACATGAATATCAAAGAAGAACCGTGAATTAAAAGATGCTAGAAAGACTTTGAGTCTTGGATATTTCCACAGCAGCACCTTGCATTATCAAGCACACAAGACAACACACTTCTTAAAAGAAATACTAGATTTTTGAGTTCACCCAGGCAATGAAAGTGTGGAGGAACACTCAGAATTGCTCAGAGGAACTTAAGAGGCCTCAGCTTGTGAAGTTCACATGATACTGTTAATCTCTATCCTTGCTAGAAAAAAATAGGATGAAAGATTTAAACCTGAATACATATTCAAGTTACATAGGGTAGATTTTTATATAATAATTTTATATTGCACTTTTAATTTGGCTTCTTTCACTGCATTTTTAGGTCTATGCGCCTAAAGGTCACAGATGCAAACAGAGGCAAAGTAATGGAGGCAGTAAGTAATCTTTAGGCAAAATCTTCGTGGATACCTTTTATTCCAGCTCTTTGAAGTATTCTAAAGAATACTTGTGCTTGTTAAAAGAGACGCAAGGTGGCAGTGCTTAGTTCATTAGCAAACTAAAACAAAACAACTACCTATGTTCTGCCGTACAGAGAAAAATGAATAGAGACAAAATATTATTATACATGATAGCAGTGGGTTCTTAACCCTTTCTGTCCATCCCACACAAAGACAGTTTCCCCCTAAAATGTACAGAAATGTGTCACTAAAACCCACAGTGAACACCCACAGTCCTGAAGATCAGCCAAATTCTGCTTTGTTACTCAGAGGTATAGAAGTGTTTTGCTTAGCCAGCTAATCTTCAAACTAGCAAGAGAAAGTGAAAATGACACCTGAACTTGCCCTAATTTGTAATTTATATATATACATATTTGTCTAAGCGTGAGGCCCAGAGCTTCAGAAATGACACATCTCCAAATTGCAACTTTTTTTTTTTTCTTTTTAAAAACGGTAGGTAAGATAACAGATAGATCAGTTTAACCTTCTTGGTGCCCCTCTTTCCGCTTGTTTGTTAGTGCAGTAAATGCAAGTATCTCCTGCACCTTTACAGTGCAGTATTCTATTTCTGGACTTTTAAAGACTGATTTTTTTTTTTCCAACTAAATTTTCCCTTTGATTGCACAACATCTCTACTAGGAAATCTCCAGCATTTAACTTGGGAGCAAATCAGAGTATAAGTTAAGTATCTAAAAATAGACTGCAGGAGTTTTCCTTGTTTACAGAGCAATTTCATCAATGCAGCTAACTGCAGAGAAAACAACACACAATCAAGGCTCCCAGGCATCTAGGACTCAGTATCTAGATCAATGCTTGGTTCTGAACCCGGTTTCCTACTTCTTAGGTTTTGCTCCAGGTAAAGGAGCAGGGACATCAGCAACCCAACGTCTAGAAGGACATGAGTTATCCCTGTCTAGCTGGAACTACCCTGGCATTGAAAATCACATCTCTCATCATATCCTATCCTACAATGTGCCCAAGCCCCAGGGATAGATCAGTCTCTTAGTTGTAGAGACACCTGCAAGTTTTGTGGGACAGTTGGCAGGATTGATACCTATGTGAGGGAGAGCTGGAGTCATCGGAAGACCAGAGAGCCTTTGTGACATGGGTTTTGGAAAACCCATGTATAATGGTGACACATTCTCATGGATTCTCGTGGTCTCGGATACAAAAATATGGCCTGGATTCTAGCGTTAGCTTAGAATGAAAGAACTGATAAAAACCTATGACAAGGTCCCATATGGGAATGGGTATCTGAGTGACCGTGGTCAGCTGCATGTGGACATCCTCAGCCAGTAGGGTTGGAAGAAAAATATTTCCCGGCCCCAAAGATACTTCCAGAGGCATGAAAACATCTAGCTGCCTGACTTCCCTTAACTGGAAGCACCATACCTGTGAGAAGGAAAAGACCATTCCCTACTAGCATCCCTTCCTTGATAGCTGCCATTGCCTGGCAGTTGGCTTCTGCTAGAAGGGCATTTTACTGGTGCCCTCCACCTGGCAATGGGCCACTGCCACAAAGCCAAATGCCTTGCTCAACCTTCTCCACCGGGCAATCAAGCCAGCACTTCCACAGTCAGGGCCTGCTGCAGTCAGGCCCCATCCGACGGAGGATGAGAATGCCCTATCCGACCGTTTAAGCCTTTACTCATTGCCAAAACGGAGTGGGGGCACATGGTGGGCAGTCTGGCATCCTGGTGAGGAGTGTCTCCAGCTACTGATTTCACTTACGTGCTACCCACCTCAGCAGCAAATATGAGATTTCCATATATTCAGAAAAAAAAAGGCTATTTGTCTTTCTTGTACAACAGTTTAGAATGGGGAGCAGGCAGACACCCAGGAGTTGGAACACGATCCAAAACATTCCATCTTTTGATGATTAAAATAATCCTTTTTAATTTGTCCTTCGGAGCAGGCCCAGTACTGCAGCATATGAAACGCTTATTACAAAATGCAGTAAGTTGAACATATTTGTTTCTCCTTTTTATTTTTGCTAAGTTTCTGTGCTAACTAAAATGATTAAAATAAAAATAGATCCTATAACAAAAAATCTTACCAGACCTTCAACTTGTTCTTAAGTTTTTCTAGATAAATTATGTATAGGTATTTCTTGTTTTGTTCATCTGCTTTCAGAAAATGCTCTATTACCTTACTTTACTCCCATTCCCCAAATTAAGTTATTTAGCATACGTACAGAATATTGGCAAAGACCTAAAATACTCTAAAAATTAAAAGACTCTTGTTTTAAAATCAGCACTTGCTGCTTTGAATTTGCTAACCTTTATTAGTAGTTCCACTTCTTATGTCTTGCAGAATAAACAGTTGCTGTTTGGGAGTGTCTCTAGTTAACAAGGCAACTCGTAATCAATATCGGTGTTTTCCAATAGATTTATTCTTTATACTAATGTATGTACCTGCACACAAAATTTGCTATACACAGGATCTGGGGACATGAATATCATGAATGAGTTTAATGTATTTCCCTAACTCCTCAAGCAGTAAAAGCAAATGATACACTTACAGGCTATTCCTCATCGGAAGGACGCGAAGATTGATTAGCACTTCACTCATTCACATCTGAGACCAGACATCAACATTCCCACAGGACATCAGAATATTTTCTTTTAATGTTGCCAAACTGTACAGTCAGAAGATACTATGGCTTTATCCCGCAGGCGATTCTGCTACATTTGCAATGTTTTTACAAGAGATGTTGTATTATGATGACTCAGTCTCAGTACTTGTCTGTTCATATTGTGGGTTTATGTGGCTCCTTCTTGCAGGGCACAGGCACTCAAGAACTCACTTATTACTTACCAGCAGTACATCAAATAATTTGTACAAATGGAAGGTGAATTTGAGGGAGCTCATTGTGTTGTGGAATTTTAGTGCAAAGAACTGCTTGAATGGGCTGCACACAAACGTGCTGAGCTGGTCTGGAAAATCCATGACCGCATGGAGGAAGTGAAACGCCGGGTGTTTTTCTGAGGTTCTTACCATTGTAGCTGAGCGTGGCATGCAACTGATTGCTTAAAATTATGCCTTGCTTTGACCTAATAATCTTTATTCAGGTATAACATTCATCTGACTACACTCACAGCCAGACAATATAGTTGTGATGCAGGTGTGTGTCTCGTCAAAGCCTTCTCCTATAGCCACAGTTCTTAAAGAGTGGTCCCGTAACAGCTTAAACTCACGTAAGTTGAAGATGACGTGGTCCCGTTCTCCTTCCCTTGGTCCCTGAATGTCCCTTCCCATACACTAGCTCATTTCCTGAGCTAGTAGTAGTGAGCACGACCATGTGGCAAGTCAGCGCAGGAAACTCATCGAGCCATCTCAGGAAGCTCATCTAGCTCATCAAAACCTAAACCAAACCAAAAACCCATTAATGTCAGCCAGATGCGTTCATGAGCCAGCACACCTGGTGTTCACAGAGGTCCCAGGCTGGGACACGGCAGGGTAAGCTGATGGGGAGCTACTCCCAGAATGTCACCCCTAAAACGAAATGGGGAGTGATTGCCTGTGAAGGATATTCAATGAGAACAAGTTGTACTATGTTGATTAATTCCTGATGTGATTCCAGCTATTTCCAGCAAAGCAGGACAGGCTTGATTTTAGATGTAGGCAGAGAAGACGGGAGCTTGGGGCAGTTTTATGCCTACTTTTGCCTCTGACAGTGTCCTGAAAAGATAGATGTGCTGCTGCGGCCGTTGATGGAGGTGCTGAGGCATGTTGGGTGGCAACTTCCGTTGGTGCAGAACAGTCCGTGAGTTTCTGCTTTTATGGTGTTTTTCTCCTAAGCAATAGCAGAAGAAACAAACCTGGCTATGCAATGCTCTCCTGGACTCCTTCCCTTCCATTCCAGCCCTCATTTCCCCTGGGGTGGCAGGACCTTGTCCCAGTCCTGCTCTCAGTCTTTTATCATCTCCCATCACACAAAACTCAGCTTTCCCTATGCTGCTGAAAGACTTGAGCTGGCAATGAAATAATTCCCTGTTCATCCTGAAAAAAAAAAAAGTTATAAAAAATTCTATTAACTAATCTGAAGACATATGAGGAAATACTGAGTTGCTTTTCTAGGGATGTGCTATCTTTTTACATCAATTGAGTCTTTTCTTATTTAACACATCTTTTTAAAAACATTTAAAATGATTTTTTTTTCAAGATAACGATGTTTATTCTAAACTGAAAGCTAAAACTGAATGCTCTAAAATAGTTTGCTACGTCTGGCCTTGCTTCAGAACAAAGTAATATGTCCTAATACGGTCCAGGGGCTGTTCCTGTTCAGGTTTTTGTGGGGAAAATTGGAAAGCAAAAAAAGACAAAAGAAAAAAAATAAGAAAAGAGAGAGAGAGAGAGAGAGTCAACTTCAGATTTAAATAACCGAGGAAAAGCCAGATAAGGGGCTAATGGGAAAAAAATGATCTCCATTGCCAGAGGGAGGACTGAGGAAAAGCAACCTGGCAGCCCCTGCTGACAGGACTTTTGGACTTGCAAATATTTTCAATTGAAAGAATGTATTCCTTCCCCTTCACTTCATTACCTGTCAGTCTCACAACCTCAACTTTGGATAGAAAATTCAGCCTGTGTCCTTTTCTGGCTTGTGCATCTCTGTGAAGACTGAAGATTGCATGCCTACAACTTGGCAGTAATAGTATCGAGCAAGAGGAGAAGCAATCAGCTTGTTTTGTGTGTCAATAAAGACAGTGAGTAGGACTTGGAACACACACAGGGAGCTAAACTGCTGAGAAAGGGAGAGTGACTTATCCAATTATAACAACACATTGACACACAGGTCAGAGGTCGAAATATTAAAAAGTAGTTAATAGGTCTCTTGAGAAGCACTGGTAATGCACAGCAGCTCTGCATACTTGTAGACAATGTAACCAGCCACAGCATTGCCCCTTCAAACCAAACACTGGTGTGCAGAGCTCAATTAGTAAAATCTGTGCAGCTATTGGAACGCTACTTCTGGGAGATGCCCTGCCCAGGAGCAAAGTAACATACGCTGCAATACCCTCCAGGCCCCAAAGGTGCTCGGCGAGGCAGGGAGCCTGTCAGGCTGAAACAGAAGCTGCCTCGTGCAGCAATTTGGGGAAAAAATAATTGTGAAGATGCCCTTTAAAACAGTCAAATGACCTTTCTTATGACTAGACTTTTTTTTTTTTTTTTTTTTTTTTTTTTTTCCCACAACTGCCTGAATTAGCACCGCTTTGCTCTTAATAATCTTGGATCAGAATTCAAGTGCACTGTGCAGCCACAGTTAGAGCTAGATTTTTCTCCTAGAGCATTGAACTTCTATTTTGTTATTAAAATTGAGTATCGCTTACGGCTCTTCTGTGATTCGTTATTCTCTTCTGGCCTAGAGACAGACTGTCCCTGCCAATCGCAGCCCGTGTGCTCCACAACACCTAGCTGCAAGGCTCTGGTCTTTCTGCCATGGTGGCCAGGGCGTTTGGTGTAACATGGGCATGGGCAAAGACAAAAGCACCCCAGGATCCATGTCCTGTGTTCTGCATGTTCACACCACCAACTCACATGAACCTGAGGTGTGCAGCAGCACAATCCATATGGTTCTCCGGGCTGACACCTCTGAAGTCCCACCTAACACCACTATGGGACATCATAGCCCTATGCTATGGATGAACTGAGGCCGTCTTCTCTACCCAGATTATTGTCTGATTTGACATCTGCCTTATGGGACATATACTGATGGATTAAAGATGATGCAGATGTCCATGCTTGTTACTGGCTTATACAGTCTGCTGTACGCATAAAGGAAGAGGGAGCTGAAACCTTCTGTGTTGTGCTCTAATGATGCTTGAGAATGAGCAGAATTCCAGTCAGTTTGAGTATTTGGTGAAATTTGGAACAATATGGGGCTGGGCCTATGCTTATCTGCAACAAGGCACATGTTTGAATTGTCCCTGATTTGGGGGAGAAATAAAGTGCCTGTGAAACTGTATTTGCCTGCTTGGTATTACATTATAGGTTATACATATAAGTCACTGAGACGGGGCTCTAGTTTGTCTGTAAACTCCATGGCTTTTGTGGTTTTGTTACAGGGATTTCATGCGCTGAATTTAAATATATTGGGAAATAAAGTTCTGTTCCAGAGCCCACCCATAAGATTGGTGGTCTTCCCAGTGCACTGATCAGGCAATACGAAGAGAATTCAAAACATACATCTGACCAAAACAATATGTAACCAAAGTTTCTGTGTGCTTCACACCAAGCAAACAAATGCTGAGCTTAGTGACTTCTACAGTCAATATGCTTCATCATCTATACAATAACTTGGTAGCTGCAGGTAGATCAAAGGCTTCATTTCAGTTCCAAAGCAGAGGATGTTTTACAGTGAAATCATGACAGTTGTTTCTGCTAAGCAAAGTACTGTATGGTTCTGTGACTGAGATAAAGTGCTGCCTCTTGGAAGGAAAATCTCAGTCACTCTGTGGTTATGTCATACTTGCTATGGGTAGAAGCTGTTTTGATGGGTAACATCTGTTATTTTCACTGAAATCTGAAAGACTTGTCTACATGTTTTGGTGGTTTTTTTTTTTTTAATCCTTAGTATAGGATGTGAGCGAGGGAAAAATAACTAAATTGACCTTTTAGTTGACTGAGATAGAGTGCAAAAAGACTCAAAGAAATGAACATCCTCACAATTATGCACAGTAAGGCATTCTTACCCAGTTTTTCTCATGTAAAATAAACCAAGAAAAACAGAGCTGTTATGACTTTACCCACCTACAGACAAAGCCTGAGAAGATCCAATTTCTCAGACTTTTGTCAAATTTTCAGTCTATCTAGTGGGAATTTTTTCTCTCCCTTAAAAGATAAATACGTTAAGTAGCCTCAAAGGACCAAGTTTTAATCTGAGAAAACAAATGTCACTTCTCTCTCTCTCTCCATTCTTCACTTTCTTCCCCTACTGCATATTTTACCCCATGGGATCATGTAACATATAGGGACAAATATACTGATATTTGTATACCTAAATTTGATTTTTAAAAAAATGCATTAGAAATCATAAAAATAAAATGAGACACTTCGCACTTTTTTAATCTGCAGCAGATTAAATAAAACAGTCACTGATGAAATAATATTTAACCTGGTCCTTACAACTTCTTAAATATGCTACCAAACACATTTTCAAAGCAATGCTTGAATACTAACCAACTCTCTTGGATTTTGCTTCATATCTTGTGGCTCTTGGGTACTCAGAGGTTTTGTCATGTGGCAGATAATGTTGAGAAATGTTGGCCAGTTTGTTTGTTTCTGTGCCCAATATGATATCTCTTCCAGGTCATCTCCAAGCTGATAAGCTTGCCATCTACAGACACAGATACCAGGGCAGCAGTGTAAAGGTATGGAAGTTGGGCTGCCAAGTAGGAGCAGGAGGGACTGTCTTAGACTTTTTGAGCACTATGACAGAGACTGCTAACATTTCTCACTGTGTGCATAGGCACACACCAAAATCTTCTTCTGGCTGATAGCTACAGGATGTTCACCACAGACCTTGGAGATAAAAATGGAATAAGATCTCTAAGCATTTATAGCCAGGAGATATTTGGAAATACCCCACTACACTATACATCAGGATGGGCACACAGTTGAGTCACAGAAGACTCCATTATTTTTGCCCTAAAACAAAAATGTGGATGCACATTGTTCCCCACCTCTGTGGGATGACATATATTGTGAAAACCGTCCTTGAACTGCTTAAGTTTGGTCCATTCTGCTCAAGAACCGACCAAAGAAAATCATCAAGACCATCAAGAAAATACCTTGATGCCTTCCCCCCCAACACTGTGTCTCCAAATAAGGATTGCCATAAAAATAGCAACAAAAAATACTCTAACCCTGGAAAGAGTATGAGTTTGCCATATGCAGAAGGTATCATGCAGATACACATGTTGCAAATTTCCTAGCTTCCACTGCAATCTCTCTTAGGCTCTTAATGTACTTCTGCATGTCTCATTTCTAGTTTTCTAAAAAAGCTAAAAGGATAGAAGTTCCAGTGCTTGGCAGCATTATGCCATGTGAATTTGAGGAACTGGAGTATTTTTATCGAGCACGTGGACTTCTATCATCTGCACTAAGGCAGAAGCTGATTTTGTGGGTAAGTTATCGGTAATTGCAGGGGAATTCCTTTAAAGTCAGATACTGAAATATCTGTAGAGCAAAAGATTTCTTGGCCACCAGCTGCTAATATTGCACAGAGCTTATGCAAAATTAAATGTTTTCACTAGATTTCCTCCAAAAATTTTACCCTGTTGCAGACACTTATGAATAATTTCTACATGAAGATCTGAAGAGATTCTGACTTATAAAGAAGCTAAATAATAGCCTTATAACATAAAAAAAAATGTTGAGCAAGCCTAGAGATAGGCAGAACTACTTTAGTGTACAGCTTGGTAAGAAAACAGTAATAAATATTCTTCCAAATTCAAAACTGAGTCACAAGGATGTTGCTTCATGAAAAATCTCAATGAGCCTATTTATTTTCTTTCTCTCTTGACCTTTCTCACTTCAGTGACTTTGAACTACTTGATATTCATTGCAACATAACTAAAACTGGATTGTCAAACTGGCGAGGCTGGAACATATTCAGATCTCTTAGTGTAGCTGCCTAACTTAGGGGTTTCAAGTCAAATAGTATATGAATTCAAAAGAATGATATGTGAATCAGACTACCTGTTACCTAAGCATGCCAAACGATGGCTTCCTATTCAGGAACTACAGAGAAGATGTTAATGATGCATAGTTCCCTATTACTGGTACCTAACTTGGCATTAACTCTCTTACCAGAAACTGACAGTCTGGGCAGTAGTCTTCAAATATTGTTTTAACCATTTTTTGTGCTTACATGGCCTTTGTAGACAAAGCTGATTGATCTCCTAGTGTTTCCCGCTGCTGCTTAATAAGCCAGCAAGGCCAAGGTGAGCTCCGGAAGAAGAAGAGTATATGAGTGTTTTAAGTCATAGAATCATAGAAACAATAAGGTTGAAAGGGATCTTTAGAGATCATCTAGTCCAGTCCCCCTGCACACGCAGGGTCCCCTAGAGCATGTGGCTCAGGACTGTGTCCAAGGGGGTTTGGAAGATCTCCAGAGAAGGAGACTCCACAACCTCTCTGGGCAGCCTGTGCCAGGGCTCTGTCACCCTCACTGTTAAGAGATTTTTCCTTAAGTTCCTGTGGAACTTTTGGTGCTTCAGTTTGTGGCCGTTTCCTCTAGTCCTGTCAGAGGCCAGCACAGAGAAGAGGCCGGCCCCATCCTCCTCCCTCCCTCCCTTGAGGTCCTTATAGACACTGCTCAGGTCTCCTCTCAGCCTTCTCTTCTCCAGGCTGAACAGG
>VZSV01000044.1:4947509-4961969 GCA_013398735.1 Nothocercus julius | reverse complement strand
CCGAGGACTGACCCCGGGGGGACATCGCTCACCACAGGCCTCCAACTAGACTTTTCACCGCTGATCACAATGCTCTGAGCTCTGCCATCCAGACAGGTCTCCATCCACTTCACTGTCCACCCATCTAACTCCTGCTTCCAGCGCTTGCCCAAGAGAATGCTGTGAGGGACGGTGTCAAAAGCCTTGCTGAAGTCCAGGTAGATGACATCCACTGCTCTCCATCTACTCAGCCAGTCGTTCCATCATAGAAGGCTATCAGGTTGGTTAAGCATGATTTCCACTTAGTGAATCCATGCTGAGGACTCCTGAGCACCCTCTTGTCCTCCACATGCGGGGAGACAACAGCCAGCATGAGCTGTTCCATTGCTTTTCCAGGGATGGAGGTGAGGCTCACTGCCTGTAGTTGCCTGTCATTTAAGTCACCAGCTGTCTTTCACCAACAGCTGGTGAAATAGCTGTCTTTCACTAGGATCACCAATACTTTGAAAGTTTGCCCAGTAAGTAGATTAGCTAACTAACCTGCATCTGATAGACTGCTGTTGTTTTTACTGGACAAGGCTAATGATGAAAATAAGTTCAATCTAGTAAAGTAAAATGTTAAACAACTGATAAGAAAATGGCAAATTGAGCTACTAAGAGCTAAAGCATAAAAGATGGTGTCAACGCCATTATTCCTAATTCTTCCTTCAGATTTTCCTTTCAGCATTTATATCATGTTCTTTCCCTGTCAGATTCTTAGGGAATCTCCCAAACAGGTCTTAGTTCATTAACATGACTGAGACCCTCCTTTCATGAGCAGCTCTGGGCTCTTTACCTGTCACACTCTAGAACAGAAAGTTGACAATCCAGATTTTCCTCCAGTGAAAAAGGAGAGCTGTATATCCTTCTTGGACTTTTCCCCAACTCATCCCTTACAGTTTTATTCTTTAAAGAAAGATACACTGTCTACTACTTTCCCCTTGTTCTTTTTCTTTTCTCCCGTTGCATTTAGTGCCAACATATTAGCTCAAATGTGAGAAAGACTTGGTTCATTTCTGTGATAAATGCCATTCAAGAAAATCTTTAAATTAGGCATTTGGTATTAAACTCTAGATACTCTTGGGAAGTTTCATAGACTTCTTTTTTAGGCTGAGTTTGACCTTCAGCTGTAACGGTATTACTTGCAAAGCTGAATAAAAGGTGGACGACACCCACTCATATGACAGCATAAATCAGCTACAAATATCATAAGGTAGATCATGCAATAAAGGTATTCTCTAACTTTCAGACTTGCTTAACTTGAAGACATGAACTCTAAAATGTCTGCCTGGGACTATCAACTATCTTGAAGGCGATAACCACTCAGTGAATGCATGAGATCACAAGGACAGTGGATTCAAGAGCTCTCAATCCCTACATACCCAGGGAATGTGTATCTGTCAATACTTTAGAATAACAAATATCGCTTTGTAATACAGTTTATGGCTTATGGGGAACCCTGGTGATTAAAACTATATCAGAGAACATGAATTGGACTATTTAAAAAAAAAAAAAATTGACTCGCTCACATCATAGTACTCTGTACCTTGCCTAAGTATTTTTGGGTTAATTTCAGGGTTAATCCACCTCTCCAAAAAATTAAACCAAGAGGAACACCCATATAGTTCATAGAATGAAAGGATGCAACATCTAAAAAATGTACCCCATTATTAAAATTTAAATTTTAATACATTTTTAGAGTGAACAACTCTTGACCTTTGGGAAACTCCTATCAAAAGGGAGAGTTACACTTGTTTTGTGATAAATATCTCCACGGGTATTCAGGCCTAAACTGTAAATGGTGTATTGCTGGGGAGTGAAAAGAGCAAATGGAAACTGCATAAACCAACTTGCTGTTTTCACTTATGCTTCAGAGCTCTGAATGTCATCTTGCATGGAAAATGCCTTAGCAGCTTTTTCTAGCCATCTGAAACCACTCTCATATATTAAAAAATGGCAGTGACATTTCCCCATTTTTATAGTCAGTACCTGGTCAAGATATAAGTGAAATGAGTAAAAAAGAGCTCTGATTATTTCTGCAGACTACTAAAACACTGTCCCCCGTCAGTACAACTGCTCTGTTTTCCCAAAATATATTTGTTCTACAAGAATCTCATATTCATGAAAATGCTTTTTATAATAAAATAAAAAAAATCACAAATATAACCATGAAGTTCTGGGTTATATCATGACGACTGAAAAAAAAATATCATTGGCTCTAATGTCATTGGCACTTGCCCAATGGCAATCTAGTTACTAAATGTCTAGACTTTAATGGTTTTACAGGTAGAGATGTAGAGGTAGAGATGTACAGGTAGAGTAAGATGCCCCGCAATGGGCAAAGGGACTTCTCCACCACCACCACTTCCTCTCTGTATGTAAAACTTACCCTAAAATATAGTTTGCTGTTCATGGGCCATTGGCTGTTTTTTCTCGTTTTCACAGTGTTTTTCAGGAATGCCTTAGGGTCATTTTCTTCTTGTCTCCATGCACGTTCTTCTCATGCTGACTTTTTTTTTTTTTTTATAGACGGTGTTGCCTGTGTCTGGCAGCACCATGCCATAAAAAATTATCAGTGCCCACTGAAAAAACATGCCCGCTAAGAAGAAAGGTGGACTTAGACTAGAACATGTCCTAGAGAAGCTGGAGGTATAATTGAGTGTCTGCTGGTATACCAGCATGACCCCATAGCACCACTGGCATTAAGCTGCTAACTCCATTATTTCCAAAGAAAAAAATGATTTAGGAGGTGATATTGATCAGCTCTATAAGAATTATTCTCAGTACTTCTCAGATGACTTAATATATTTCTTGCTGGATTAAGCCTTATTCTGTGCATATCTTCCAAGACAATTAAGAAATAATTTCTATTGTTGTGAAGTCTTGTGGGATTAACTTCCAATCGATATTTTATTTTGGTCTGGGGCCAAGGAAGACTTATTGTTGTTTGTGCATTTCTCACATAGGTCCACAGATAGGCTTGGATTTTTACAAAACAAGCCAGAGGATTTAGTTCATAGCCAGGAAAGCCATTGAATCCAAAGCCAATGGTAGTCCTCATGGACATACAATTTTTCATATGTTTATGAGCTCCAATTTTTCATATGTTTATGAATTCCACCCTGTTAATGGAAGGCAAGTGCGAGATGAGTGTGTTGAAAGTCTCCAACAACAGGTTTTTGCTTGTTTCTTCCCTCTTTTTTTTTTTTTTTTTGCCTTAAAGGATGTGCTTGATGTTTGTCGTTTATTCAGACTAATCAGCTTCACACACCAAATTGGGAGTGTGAGCTGGATTTTATCCTGGCCTGCACGCTTTCAAGGGAATCATTAAAATGATTGTAAGAAAGCACTGAAAACAAGATTCCTGGCGGTAATTCCCAACTGTCATGCTGAATTATGGAGTGACTTAGAGCTGGTAAGTTTTCCACGTCTCTGCTTAATACTATCTAAAGTGAACAAAGTAAAACATATTTCAGAAGGATGTAGTGAGTTACCAAAATGATGTTGAGAAAGACATTTTGCTTCTCTGGAAGAGGTGAGCTGTCTAGTTCATGGTATTAGTGTTTTACTGTGATGCAGCAGTTTTCTCTCCTACACAAAACAGGAAAAAGCCCCATAACATCAGTTCTTCGTGACTGATGACTGACAGCTTCCATCAAATTCATAATTACAGGCAAAACCCACATCCATTTCTTCAAATAATTGTTTGGAATTGTGTAATTGTGATGTAAGAAGAAAAAGTTTACACCATGTATTTATTTTTTCTAAAGAGGATAAGGGAATAGCATGAGTAAGTGCTCAGTTTCAAATAAACTTCTTCAAAAAATAAATCTGTATTTTGCTTTCCTATATGTTACACATTTTCCAGGTTATGTTAGATATACATATTCATTTCATATGAAATGTATTTGTTATTTTCTGGTTTTCCTCCAAGACATTTTACCATTATCCTGCCAGGACAGTATGTTGTCTGACCACTTCCCCATTGCAATTAAGGATTGAAACCACTTGCTTACGCACAACGGAGACCATCATACCTAACCCCAAAGGAGGCCAGAAACTCCTAGCACATTGCATTTCCCAGACCAACCAGGAGGCCCAGGGCACGGAAGGACAGCGTGCTATTTGCAACAAGGGCTGGCACACTGACAATCCACATGAGTGCAGCGCTTCAAAATAAAGACCAAAAAAAAAAAAAAAATTAATGTATCTCACAGAGAGGTACTCTCTAAATCTCTAAACTTTCATAATAAAGAGAGATACACTACTTAAAAATCAGCTGTTCCAAACACAGTAACAAAGAACCAGTCTCAGAGAGTGTTTTTTGATGTGCAGAATCAGAGATCTGAACTGATCTGAACTGATTTGAACTGATGTGAACAGCCATCAAAACATAAAGTTGCTACTAAGCCACACAGCCTTCCTCAGGCATCTCATTCTGCCGTTTCTTTCCTCATCCCAGCTTTTCCTCAGTTCTTTCTCTAGTGCCAGAGCCAAAGAGGAGGAGTGCAGATGATGCCGTGGGGTGCCAGGGGTGGGATATAAAAGAGAAGGAGGCAGTCGCTGTCTCTGGATGGACTTCATTGGCTTCAGTGTGTTTTGGGTCAGACCCATTGTGCTCAACAAGTTTAAATGTCAGCCACATGCAGGAAAGTGAGATTCAGAATCTTCCTATCAGGGAGATGAAAGTGATTGGTGAATCTGCAGTACGATTTTCATGAGCTTATTTTTCAGGTATGGGAATAGGACTTATCAACCATGAATATCAACCCACGGAAACAATTTTTAGTTTCCCACAAGACTGATTGTGCTATATTACACACTTATAGTTGAATTACATATGAATTTGGCAACCTGCACTGACAGTAATCATAGCCACCATTTGTTCTATTTCTTCCTCAAGGCTGATGTTCGAAGACCTGAGAATGGCAGTCAGCTTGGATCTCCGCAGCACACGGAGTAAATGAGCCAGCTGTACTGGATATCCAACTCCACGTGGCAACATTTGTGAAATACTGTTACATGGTCATAGCGTGAGGACATCGTGTTTTCTTAGGACGAGGAAACACTGGTAGGGAAGAAGCCTATCAAATGACCTACAGGCATACACATCCATACACATATGCACAGAGACTTCAGATGTGAGAAGCACCCTGTCTACAATTAATCCGAACGTGGCTCTGACAGAAAGATGCAGTTTAGAATAGTTAAGGGAAAAGATTGGGCTGTGTGTATATTTTTTTCTCCAAGTTTTTGTATTAGTCTGAAGCCAGCCACAGTTTGAAAATAAGAAGCTGATCGGATTTATTGTATTCTGCAGCCATTAATTACAATGTGTCCCGTTTGTTTTTATTTGTCTTAGTTCTTCTTGGTGTTGAAAGACTGACCCTCATGGACATAAAAAAGACTATCTAGCTTCATCTGTCTCACCATCCTCTGTGGCTCAAGTCCTTGTGGTACGGCACTTCCCCAGACTATAGGACACAGCCAGATGTAACAATTGGATAGGAGGCTATGAAATAACACTATTTTAGGATGTCAGCATTCACACCTCATAAAACAGAGTATATTACAGCGTGTGTCAGATTCTAGGGCAAATAATACCAAATGTCTATTAGGGTGTGTTGTAGATTTGAATAATCTGGCAGACCGTATTTGGAAATATTCTCTAAATTTCCTCTGTCCCTGCCCTGAGACTGTGGTAAGTAGCACAGAGACCAGCTGTCCAGCTTTGTTTTTCTAAGCCATTGACTAAACAGTGAGTTCATGTTCAAGATAACTGTGGGGAACCAGTTCACGAACTTCTTGAACTCTGCTGTCCATATATGTGGCGATAGGATTGAAAAACTGTCATTTAATTAATGGTGAGACTTGTAACTAGAAATTAACCTTAAACCAGAGAGTTTTTTTTTCATTAAAAGAAGTCTGGAGAGAAAGGGAAAAAAAAAAAAAAAACAACAACACTAGAAGAGCTCAGCTGGCTAAGCTGCTGACATTTTCTCAGGAAAAAAAAGAAAAAAAAAGAAAAGATTTTTAAAAGAGGGAGAAAATACTCCCACCTGCACATACAGCTCCAAGGAGTTGCAGTGTATTTTGGCCCCAGTGCAGGTTATCTACATGGGGCAGAATTCTCTTCTGTTCTCCTTTCTAAATTCACTTTGTAATTTGCACCATGACTAACCTGGTGGTCCAAAAATTATGATGTCTGTTCTACTGCCACACACTGCCCCTTGTCTTTGTGGAATTCAGTTCTGTAACATTTACTGGCAGCATAGAGTCTAGTTTCTGGGAGAAAAGCTATGTAGTGTTCAAAGTTGTAATCCTGTATTGCTGCTTCAGAGTTTAAACCTATCCACTCATCTTGATAACAGCATCTAGATGTTGAAACTTTGTCCAGTACAATCTCTTTTCTACAGTACTCTCTATAAAGTAGCAAAAAGCGCAGCAATATTGAATAGATCCCCATTTTCTGCTTCCCTGAACTGGTAACCATATAATTCTATTGAAGTTCATGCATCTTGTGCTAACATCTTCCCTTGGTGTTCCCTAAATATCTTTTAGAAAGCATCTGACACCCATAGCAGAAGTCAACAGAATAGCAGGGCTGGAAATGACTTCCTGAGGCTCTAAGAGAGATATTTGCTATTGCAACACACTGAATTAAATCATCTCTTTCATAGATGCATTCAATTCATCCATTCAGTTTTCTAGAGAGATTTCCTGCCTGTTCTGCTCTAAATGGTAGGTTGTTCCAGAGCATCACCCCTTTAATGGATAAAAACCTTCTAATTTCCTGCTTAAATATATTCCTTTCTAGGTAATATCCATTTGTTTGTGTGTAGGCCTTTAGTTAAAAAATCTCTTTTTATTTTCTGGTTTCCCTACAGTATTCATGACTAGCAAGGATACTTCTTCAGCATTGGCTTTGAGAAGCCAAATAAGTCAAGTCTTTCTGTTCTTCTTTCAAATGGAAAGCTTTCCATTTCATTAACAATTTGGTAACCTTTCTCTTTTCTACTTAGAGTTTGAAATGATCTTTCCTGCATATATATCCCAGCCTGGGATACAGTATGAGATCTCACAAGGACTTTAACCTTGCCTCAGTGGAAACAGAATGGGAACAACAACACTTTCTTTGGAGTCTTCACTTGGCCAGATTGTTAATAATCACCTTTTAGTTAATAAAGCAAATAAGCAAATGCAAACATTTTAAGCTCTAATTAGTAGGAAATCCCCCAGGGAGCAAAATTTTTATTCACAGTGTTGAATTTGTAGCATCAAAATATTTTATGATGTGTAGTTAGAATTCATATCTTGAACAAAAGTGTGACAAAATTAGTAGCACTGTTCCCTATTTCAGTTCATTCTTTTATTATGTTTTTGTATGATGAAGCGGGATAGAAACTGATCTTTTGCAAGTATTTACCGGTTAAAGAACCTTTCCCATTTCTTCATATTCCAGGGTAAATGATGGCAAAGAAGCCAATTTCTGTTCCAGTTCTACCTGAAGCTTTGCTGACTCTGTGTACTCTTGGTACACCTGTTAAAAATGTTATATAAGTTTTATCTCTACTGACCTATTGATAGATTGCTATAAATAGAAGGTAAATACAGGTGCCTTTCCTTGCTATTGACTATGCTGCATTGTTGGGTGGCCTCATTTGGTTAACTCTCTGCTCCTGAGCCCTTTTTAGCACGGTCTCTATTTGAATTACTAAATGGCACTGGCTGCAGCATCAAATGAGATGAAGTAGAAGGGAAAAGTTTTGGAGGTGTATTTTAGCAGGTTGCTCTGGCTACCTGATGCCTGCACCAGAAAATGCTTTCATGATTTACATTCAACGTTACATCGTGATTTATGTTAAATCCTCCTCCAAATTATGGTCTTTGCAATGAGTATTCTACTCGCTAAGCTGGAAAATCCCAATTTGCTTTCCTTCTAATTATTCCAAGGAATGTGGAACAGTTTTGACAGGTGGGCTTACGCAAATCCCCTTGCTTCCACGTCAGAATAGTGTACACTTTGTGGCACTCTCCAGGAAAGTGGGACACACTGCTGTGCCTTTCTTCACAGAGACAGAATTGAATCCAGATGCTCTTGTCCCATGCTTTAACCACTAAAATATGTGGATAAAAGGGGAAGTGAGAGATGAAGACAGATACTCCTCCAAAATACTATCTCTCAGGCAGATTTTGCTTTTTATGCTTACCCTCATTCACACACTAATATATTCTCCTTCTCCCTCTTCTCTTCATCTTCCAGATCTTCAATACCGCTGTGAAAAATGTAAAAGCCCACTCCTCGTCACACACATATGTGGTTAGGGTTTCTTCTTGGCATTCTGGAATATGTGTGGCCTTGAATCCCACTGGCAAAAGAGGAATGTGAAGGGAAGTCTCCCACATCCTGTGGAGTGCTCTAATCCAAGTGACCTATTAAATAAAAGTGAGTGCCCGTGGGAGAGACCAGCATCTCCTCCAAGAGCTGTTCTGTGCCGAGACCAGCCTGGTGCTCCAAGAACACCTACCAATGTTACTGGTGCTAATGGGATTGCATGGGAAAAAAAATAGCTTTCAAAACCTGACAGGAATGGATGAGAGCACTAACAAAACTTATGTGAGAAGAGTAGGGGCAGAGTTTCTTCCCCTCCCATATGCCCTAAGCAGTAGCATGCCCTTTGGTAAGACTCTTTGATATGACTAATTTTCATCAAGTAGACAGTTAATATATTAAGCTAGCTTCCTTTCAAAATCCATTTGTTATTTAATACAATGTCAGTCAGATTTAGAGATGCTACTTCTTTAGTGAGGACCTTCCTTATTGTTTTGACCTTCAGTGGTTCTACGTCTCGCTTTGTCTTCACTCATCTTCCTTCACTGTTTAAAATTTCCAGGTTCTCCCTGTTCAGTGTCCTCTCTAAGAGATCTTTGCTACATCATATGGTACTCTGTGTCCTCTCTTGTGAGCCACAAGCTCCCTTGAGTCTCTGTCTGACAGCTTCTGACTCATCTTCTGTGTTGTAATCACTGCAGTATTGTGTCTTTTGCCTTTGTGTCACATCCACTTGTCTGTGCTCCACTCAAGGCTCCGTTCCCACTGAGGCTCCATCACAGGGTCTGTACACACAATATCAGAATCCTTGGGCATCTTCAGGCACAATCTTAAACACAAAAAATGCCACCACTGGCTTAGGATAGCTCTGAGCCACAAGTTGCTGGAGTGTACTGGGAAATGTAATTACATGCTTGCCCTCTTCTTCTTTTTTTTCTTTTTCCTGGGCATAGACTATTGGCCACCGTTAGTTCTGAAATCGAACGTTATTCTCTTGTCTTAGCTGGGTTTCCTCACTATTGTTCCTGTGGATACTGGTTTTCTTGGGCAGCAAGAGATCCTGGATATTGAATGAAAAGGTACGTGTTCCACTCCCCATCACTGTGGATGGTGAACTGCAGATGGTAGAGAGTGATCCTGGCTTTCTTGTGAGCCTCAACCCTATTCCCAGCCAGCTTAAGGGTCTTCAACCCATAAGCTCCAGGCACCCTGCAGCTCCAGGCTCAACCTGAGTAACAAAGTTGTCCCTGTGAAGTACAACCTCTAGGGAGCTGCAGTCTGGTTTACAAAGAGCAGGGTTTGGGATAGCCACACTTCTTTTCCACAGCTGGACATCACAGCTCATCCTCTGCAGCAACTGCCACCCACACAGGCAAATGTGAGCTGGATGGATTTTTGCCTGACTCAATATTAGTATTTTGATTCTTTGTCTCTAGTTTAAATCATACTTATTTCCAGCACAGACCAAATTCTGATTGTTTTGTTGAGTTCTAGCTGAAATATGGCCACATGTGTGGTGATTAAAACTGCCAGAAGAGATGCAGCTGGGCTTACACGTGGGAAGGATATCGACACAGACTGTACCAATGCAACTAGAGCAGTACATGCTTGAGGGACACCTTCAGGTAATGTAATCCCATGTGTGAATCTTGTACATTGCAGAAATAAATTCTGTAAATAATTACATCACCAAATAGAATGTAAATAATTATGTAAATAATGATATCACCAAAATAATAGGGTGACTTTGAGCCTGCAGACAGGAGAAATCTGGTCCCAAAACCTATTAGAGTTCTGAAAAATATATTCCTCTTTTTCACTGAGCTTTTAACAGGCCCCAGGGGCTCTAACTACTAACAAGTAATGGTGTTTTTTTTATTTTTCTCAAATGTGGACAGACCTCAACTGTTCCCTTATTACCCTGTATTTTCAACAATACCTTGTCATTGACTTCATTGCTTAAATCATGTAAGAACATTCCTGTAATTTAAATTCAGTAATTTTTTTATGGACTCAAAAAAAGCTTTTTTACTGCTTCCTCAATTTAATAGTTTTTACATAATTATATAAGAATTTAATATACTTTTTTTTGAGATTGCAGAAGCAGCTTCATTGCTGTGACCTTTGCCATACTCACTGCACTAGAAAAAAGCTAAACAACAAATCACTAGGAAATTTAAATGACATTTTAATATGTTTTTCCATTCTCTTCAAATACAGTGATTATTTCCTGGTATATAAATTGCTGTTTCCCAGGCTTTTTTAGAACCCTATTTCTAAATAAAAGAGATAGATTTCAGGGAGGCATTCTGTGTTGTTGACCACTGTCTAACACAATTGTTTTTTATGCTTACATATTTCTCCTTCTCTGTGTATTGTATAGAGATGTTAGGAAAAAATAACTCCCTTTCATGATAATTTCTGAGGTTACAGAATTTGGTTGTCTTCTAACATGCAGAGAAAACACTCCTCCAAATATTTTGACAAATGGCATCCATGTGCCACTATTTACACTCTGTAGTCCAGAGTTTCAGTACAGGATTCCCTTTTTACCTCTAAAGGATTCTGTTCTGTTCCTTAAAAACTGTGTGCCCAAGTTGAAATTTGATAAATTTCAAAATTGATAAATATCAATGAAAAAATTTTGTGCTGTGTCCAAAAAAAAAAAAAAAAAAGGGAAAAAACTTGCCAGTAATATTCCAACTCACCAAAACAGCAGAGAAATTATGAACATCCTTCTCCAGAATAAAATCTTTTTGGTGTAAAAATAGGGCTGGTTTAACAACGCATGTTGAAAAATGCATGTTGAAAAATGGTGAAATGACGCACTCTTTTTTTTCACTTGCAAAGCTCTCGAGTTAAAAATGCTGCCTGATTGAAGGTGCAGGTTGGGAGATTTTTTTTCTCATTTGCCCTGTTTTAGAGCAGATCAAACTAAAATTTTTCTTTCTAACATATTACTTTGAGCTACTGGCCTACCATTCATTCACATTTTCAGATTTTTCAAGACTTTCAACCTTGCAATGAGACCCTCTTTTCAACATAGTCTTTTATGTAAATGCTTTGCTTCCTGTTTTGCTTCAAAGCAAAAAGATAAAGAAATCCCAGCAGTTACGCAGTGCCTACCAGAACGGGTACTACATTCATGATGAAGTCTTAGATACTATTTTGTCAACAACAACAGAGCTATTTTCTTCTTGTGCAAGAGTTTCCATTACATGAGCTGGTGCCTTCTTCACAGAAATTGTTACCTGTGTTATTACTCCTTACACAATGAAAAAGAAAACCATTTTTTTAGATAACATATATTATTAGGCCAACAAGTACAGTTAAAGTTGATGTTAGGTGAAGCAAACATGACTTCAGGTGCATAAAATACTCTTCAGGTCTGAAATATAGGAAACAACGTGAAGGTACTTATGTGTAATTGCCCTGAATTGTATTTAATCATGTTGATCAGTCAGATATTTAAGAGAAAATGGTTCTAGCCATTTTCTAGCAGCCAATATGCTGGTCTAAAGGAAATTTGCCTTTGATAATGGATCTAATGACACTGTGTGTTGTTTGAAGAGAAGGAAGCATGGTTCTAAGAAAATTAATTTCAAGATATGATTTTTCTTCCCAAGTAAGTTGCAATTTGTTAATATTTTCCACTATAGAGTTTTTATTTATTGTGGTATATGATAACTGCTAGAGGATTTTCTCACTATATTGTAAGTTTGTACAAGGTTTAGGTGGCTTCCTCAAATATGCGATCCATTTCTTAGAGAAGCGTCGCTGTTGGATGAACGTCATCTGTAGCTTGGCAAGGGTGTGCCGTGAATGTTCTCCTCAGAGCAAATGAGGTGATGTCTGTGGGCTGGTTGTATATCGTCGTTTTTGTAGTGTGCTTTGGATAGCTGATGGTTTGTGGAAGGAGGTGTGTTGGTCTGTGGATTTTCTGCATATGGTAGTTTGTAGGTTGCTATTTTTTGTGTTGACCGTGGTGTCTAGAAAGTTGATGCTGATGTAAGAGTTTTCCAGAGATAGTCTGATGACTTGCTGAGGAAATCCAAGATTTCAGTCCAGATGTCATCTATGCATTGTAGGTACCAGCACCGTTTTGATGGACTGTTATTTAGAATCCGTTTCTTGAGTTGACTCATGCAGAGGAGCCTGATATCCTGTGAGACCACCTGGGTGCCTGTGGTTGCGCCTGTGATTTGCTGAGGGTGAAACTGTTGTTGACAAAAATGAAATAGAATGGGTTCATATATATGAGATGACAGCAAGGAAGTTTGTTTCACTTTTTTAGTTGGTTTCACTTTTTTAGTGTAAAGCCTTCTTGGCATGTTAGTGATGATAGCGAGAAAGATGGTGTTGGTAAAAATGCAGTTGTTGGTGCAGTGGTCAGGAGGAAGTGTGTGCTCTCGAGAAAGCTGCTTGCATGTATAGCAAACCGTTGAAAGATTTTTCCACAGATCCTCATAGCTCTGCAGTGAAAATCTACCAGCATTTCATTCCATAAGAATAGAGGGGCACATGAGTCTTAATGTGGCAAAGGAATTAATTATATTATGCACTTTTCCTTCTCCATTAGGAAGGGATTTGAACTGCAAGATAAGAGCAGCAGAGGTCTTTGTTAAGTTCTTTCTTTTACAAAAGCATCAAAAATCATCTGTTAATATCACTGATGCTATTCTAACTTTTCCTGTATCACTTCTTACAAAATAATTGGTGACTGGATCCTAAGAACCGTGTAGACTTTGTCTTCAATGGTAACAGTAGCTGCAGTTGTGCCTTTCAAAAGTCATTACACTCTTGTCCCTCATTTTGTTTCTAGAAAAGTTCTTAGAGACAGAGGAACAGTTCCTGTAATTCTCTGGAGACCACAGTGTTACCAACATTTCAGAGCATAAATGCAAGCATTTAGAAAGAGAGTTGGCTGTGGGTTAGCCATTCAAGGTTGGGGTATTGCGCCATGACTTCCTGATGGGTTGGGAAACAGGTGCTGTCACCATCATTTCTCAGATGTGTCTCCTTGGTGGGGTAACTGTTACTGTGTTATTTTGAGTTCAGTGCTGAATGACATCAGTTTATTTTGATAGTAACTCGTACTCTGGTGTGGTCCATTTCAAAGAGTTTTCTTTAAATTTGTTGGAGCTTATAGTTCTCTCTTGTTCTGTTGGCCTCTTATAGAGGTGCAGTTTCTCAGCTCCTTAGCTTAAGATTTCTCAGTTCCTTAGCTTAGGGGACATAACCACAACTTTCTGTCATATAGCAAGAGTCAAAGAACTGAACTATTTTTCTACAGCCCCAATGACTTACATGGATCTGTGTCACTCATGTTCTTCAAAGTCTGTGCTGGATTTCAGCTTGCCTTCAGCTCTTGTCTGGACCATTTTCCCCACTGAATTACAGGGCTGCAGAGCCAATAAATCTGAACTGCCTTCACAGATGAGCTCTTCCACAAGATTTAGGAGCAGAACACTTTCCAAGGGTAGGCTAGTCAGGCACAGAGAGATATCTGCCACGGAGACAGTCACAGCTCCAAGACGTAAATGGGGTGTAAGCAGAAATTCAGAGGAAGAAAAGGCTCCAAAAAGAGAAGTTACAATTGGGAAGTTCTTCTTCATGTGGAGGGGAGAATTGATCTCAACAGGTCTTCTAGAGGACCAGAGTGTTCATTTTGATCTGCCTTTAGTTAAGAATGGGTCAAGGGGAAGGGGATTTCGTCCCCAGGAGAGGGGTGAACAGTTGGCCCAAGCGAGGGCATCCACAGCTCCCCAAGCGAGAGCTTTCAGTCCCCCAAGGCAACCCGGGGAATTGATGCACTGAGGAAAAACTGTCCTCCGGTGATGGGGGGCAGACTAGAACTTCGGAACGGCTCGCGGGCCGTGAGGCAGCCCGGGCCTGTCCCAGGGAGGCAGCCCAGGCGCTCCGCGCACGGGCTCCCCCCGGCCCGTGCCCCTTCCACACCGGCGTCCGCTCCGACCGCGCAGCACGAGCTCCGGGGCCCGAAGCCCGGGGGGAAAGAGGAGGAGTGGGGAGCGGGGCGGGCTCCCCGCGGCGGCGGCAGGGCAGGCAGGGAAGCGCAGGGGGCGGCGGTGATGGGCGGCGAGCGGGACGCG
>VZSV01000044.1:4912197-4942963 GCA_013398735.1 Nothocercus julius | reverse complement strand
AAAAAAAAAAAAAAAAAAAAGGGGCAGTCAGCTAGGTTAGCTAGTCCCAAGGTTGAAGAATCATTTTATCAAACACCTTAAGTCGCTAGAGACTTGCAACTGTATCAAAACGGGTTGCACAATATTAAAGTAGGCTGAGGAAGCCATCAGTTAGTGTTTCCATTATAGCCTTCAATCTTCTCCTGTAGGTGCAGGGATATTGGTAGGGTTTCGCTCTTGAACTTCCAGTAGATAAGCTATCATCCAAGTAAGTGCTTCTGTACAAGCTGCTGCTGCTGTTCTGCCACAGCATTTGACTTGTTTGATTGCTGATAGGTGACACCTGAAGTCTTCACTACACATGACTTGTCAGCCTGGACACCCAATCTGACTCTTAAAAATTTCTATCATCTTTGTCTTGTAAAACCCATTTTTCTTGTATATGTGTCAGCAGATTTCTCTTAAATCCCAAGCAGGACTAATAATCTTTCACAAGTAGTATCTACTGATCAAAAATAAATGCCAACTATTATTTATTGTGGCTGCCTATCTTAACTTCTTGTGGGTTACTTCTAGAGGGGAGCAGATCTATTCAAATCCTATTGAAGACCCTAACTCCTCTGAGTCTCTAATAACCCCTCCATCAGAGGTCACATGTGGAATAATTGCCCTTGTTTTGTGTCTACCAGTATAAGAAGGATATCAAAAACTGGAAAGAGCCCAGTGGAGGACCTCTGTGATAGCTAGAAGCTGTAGCACATGAGAATTGGAGATCTGGATTATTTTAAGCTGTAAAGTAGACTAAGATGATGGAAGCTAATTGCTGTCTCCAGCTGCCTAAAGAGGAGTTACAGAGAAGATGGACCCAGGCTCTTCAGAAGCCTGCAGTGAAAGCAACAAGAGGTGCAGGGGTAAATTGCAGCAAGGTAAATTCCAACTAGACACCAGAAAAAGTGCTTTTTACAATGAAAATTGTTAAATGCTGGAATAGCTTGGCCAGAGAGGCTGAAAGTCACTGTGAGTGACAAAACTTGACTAGAGAAGGTCCTGTGCAATCTGACCTAACCTGTAACACCTTGCTTCATGCAGGTGTTTGGACTGGAAACCTTCAGAGGTCTCTTCCAATCCAGATTATTCAGTATTTTCTTTCTCTGCATCTTAATAGCTGTCGGTAAACATTGTGCCTGACTTCCCCACTCCCCCTTTCATTTAGTGCTAATTTTGGGGGACACCAGTGAAACATACTGAGGGAAACTGTGTTAGGTTGCAGTTCTACTGTAGTTAAAGCTAACGCTCCCTTTCTGCTCCTTCATTCCCGTGCTTATCCCTGTAATGTCTCTAGTGCTTTTGATTTCTGCAAGGAGTTTTCTGAGGCTGCTAATCCTTCAAGAAACCAGACTAGCAAAAAATCTTCTCTCCTTCAAGGAGGAGTGGCATTTCATGGTGAACAGAGTGGGAGCCTAGAGATGCTGTTTTAGATCAGTTTAAACTGCTACAGGGCTGCACTGTACTTGCTCACTAGAATAGATTTTTAGAGACTATTGATATAGCTTTTAGTGCTTAATTCAGAGAGTTGCCCACAGATTTTCCTTTGGATCCAGCTGTATCAGGTCACTCCAGGAAGTTAGTCATTGCTACCCCTCTGCTCAAAGCTCTGTCTCCCTCTCATCTCCAGGTGAACATTTCCTGACCTGTTTCATTCCAAGTCTGCAGGGATAACTGAGACCAGCTAAACCAGTTCATGTGGGCTGACATTGGTTTGCATGGATCAGATGGACAGCCTTCAGCAGAAGGATGGTGATGGAGGAGGCAACATTTGCTGTTGCTATGGCTATCTGTGTAGCAAATGTCTGTGGTGTCTGTTGCATGGCTGCCTGTATGATGTGGATTTAAATTCTGATCACCTCTGTAATCCTAACTGCTTGCTTTTGAGTTAGCTTAGTTCTCTTTTGGGATTAGGAAATAGCATTTATGTACATGTAGGGTCAGTGATACAATGTGTGATATGCCCTGGTTTTTAGGATCCTGCAAATCTTTCTTTTGATACTCTGTTTTTTTCAGTTAACAGAGTTTGACAGTTATGTTAAAAGAAAGCAAATAGTGGTCAGGCAGTATCTGAAATGGTTTGATATTTCCTCTTTGACTCTGAATGATATATTACCTTGTGTGAATCTTGAATGTAAGGTGGCTTTTCAGCCTTACATGATGCTGAAACAAGTTTCTACAAGAAGTGGAAACAAGTGTCATATTAGACCAGCTGATATCGTTAGCAAACATAGGGTTTTGAGAACACAACCCTTAGTGTCTGAAGTAAAAGCAGAATCCAGTCAGGTTGAGAACAATTACTAAGAAGCTGTTTCTGAAAGAAAAAATAGTTAGTAATTGTTGAGTGTAAGGATCTGGAGTAGGGGGAGAAGGTGAAATTCCAAAGGCACAATGTTTAGAATATCCAGCATTCTAATTCATCTAGCTGATAGGACAAGCATGTATTTTAGAAGTAAGAGTATTTGATTCAATTAGAAGTTGATCACTACAGGTATCTTGTAGTTACACTTCTCTAGTTATCTGGTCTTTCTGAATTTGTGCTGTCATGATGATTGTTTCACCCAGAAATGTGTTTTGCCCATTGAATATTTTCAGTGTTAACTGATGTGTTTTTTTGTTTTTCCCTATTCAAATGGATGTGCTAGATACATCTCCCAGCTTGCCCTACTTGACACTTGTGTATCAACTTGCAAGCTACAGTTCTTATGGCTGTGTGTACTGCTTGCTAAACTACTCATGAAATTGCTTGCAATTGGTTAAAAATGAAATTCATTTACCAGTTTTGCTATAAAAGTGGAATAGTGGAATTTATCTTCTATAACTTGTCAGGTGTCCAGTCCAGGCTAATGAAATAGAGAGATAGAGAGCTCTAGCAGATAATTCTTTCTTGAAATAAAATAAACCTTCCTGTACACAAGTTCTTTTTTTTTTTTTTTTTTTTAACAGTTAAAATCGAGGTAATGAGCTTAAGTTGCTGTTATGTTCTTGTAGATGGTTTAATTCTCCCTGACTTAAATGCACTTTAATGTCTGTTGGGCAGTCACTTAAAACTATTGCTGTGTTTATATTTTTTTCAGATGGACCCTAATAGAATTTCAAAAGAAGATGCCCACTGTGTCAGAACATTTCTAAGAGCTCAAGGAAGTATGCAAGAGTCATCATTTGAAAGTCAAGAAGCAAAGTTAATGCCTGACTCATGTGGAAGTATGAAACAGGCTCTCCAAAATGCTGTACGGAAGGTAAGTTCTAGATAGACACTGTTTTTCCTTTATTTCATGCAGCTGTCAAAGTTTTAACAAGTTTTCCAACATGTGCATTTAGAGGTAAGTTCTAGAAAGTGTTTTCTGGAGTTTGAATAATACCTGGACTTGCATCCAAGATCATACTGTGCTTGCTCATGTGGTAGTGGTTAACCAATTCTGTATTCCAACTATTATTATTTTTTAACAAAATTATCCATTTTAACAATTATCCATTCTGACACCGTGGTATATTCAAATGTTAATCTTTTGTGTTAGCATCGATTATAAGTTTTCCAACAGTTTGGCTGTTTGCAAAGAAGGACTCTTACCCACTTTTTTCAGACCAGTCTCCTGGCTGTTTTTTGACAACTCTTTTCTTAGTCGGGATCTTTGGCATGTAAAATATTGCCTGAAAAACAGAATGGATAGTATGTGCTCCTGTTTCTTCTTGCTTCTCACTCTTTTTATGTCATATGATGACATCACCTAGAACATTGAAGGATAGTATTTCTTTTCTTTTTTTGAATACTTTGCCAATTCTGTGCTGTGCAGACCATTCCTGCGTGGGCAGAACTACTTTACCATAACATGACAACATTCTGCAGCAGTCTTTTTTCAGCAGTTAAGGATGACTGCTTTTCCCAAAACACATATAACAGAAATAACTACAGATATCACAGAATCACAGAGTGGTTGAGGTTGGAAGGGACCTCTAGAGATCATCCAGTCCCACCCCCCTGCTCCAGCAGGGACACCCAGAGCACGGGGCACAGGGTGGCAGCCAGGCGGGTTGGGAAGATCTCCAGAGAAGGAGCCTGCACAGCCTCTCTGGGCAGCCTGTGCCAGGGCTCTGTCACCCTCACAGCAGAGAAGTTCTTCCTCACATGGAGATGGAATTTCCTGTGTTTCAACTTGTACCCATTACCCCTTGTCCTCTCACTGGCCAGCACTGAGAAGAGTTTGGCCCCATCCTCCCTACATTCTCCCCTCAGGTACTTGTACGTGTTGATCAGATCTCCTCTCAGTCTTCTCTTCCCTAGGCTAAACAGGCCCAGCTCACTTCGTCTTTCCTCATAAGACAGGTGCTCCAGTCCCTTAATCATCTTTGTCGTTCATACGCTGGACCCTCTCTAGAAGCTCAATGTCCCTCTTGTCCTGGCGAGCCCAGAACTGCACCCAATACTCGAAGTGCAGCCTCGCCAGAGCTGAGGAGAGGGACAGGATCCCCTCCCTTGACCTGCTGGCAACACTCCTCCTGGTGCAGCCAGGAGCCCACTACCCTTCGCCATGAGGGCACGTTGCTGCCTCATGGTTAACTTGTTGTCAACCAGGACTCCCAAATCCCTATCTGCGGAGCTGCTTTCCAGCAGGTCATCCCCAAATCTGTACTGGTGTAGGACCCTGCACTTGTCCTTGTTGAACCTCATGAGGTTCCTCTCTGCCCAGCTCTTGAATCTGTCTAGGTCTCTCTGAATGGCAGCACAGCCCTCTGGAGTGTTGACCGTTCTGTCCACTGTGGTATTGTCCTAATATCAGTCCCAATGAAGAAACCTGGGCAAGTTGAATACACTTCTAACAATACCCCTGATTGCAGACAATTGTTGTTTTTGATCTATTTGCACATTCATAATAGTGCTTAGTGCTAATTATGAAGTCAGGACTATTTAAATGTTGAATGTGCGCTGTAGTACTTGCTTTTCCTGGCCTGTCAGGTCCACTACTACTATACTTCTTTGCACCTGTGTAAAGATGCATCTTTTTTCATAAAAGAAACTGCATTAGTATTGAGCCGAACTCATGTTCACTTTGTGCAGAGTGAATTGTACTTTAATTATATGGTGCTTTGATGGTGTTAACATTTGCTTTTAATACAAAACCCTGAGGGATGGATGTTTTCTGTGAACAAAATCTAAAGAAACCTAAGAGTTTGTCTTGCCTCTTCACTTGTCACTTCCTTTAAAAATCTGGAAAATATTTTGGTTCTGCAGGATTCTTTTTCTATTCCTGCATTTTCTAGACTCTCACACTACATCCACTTCTGTATTCTATGTGCATGTCCTAGACTGCTTTTTCATGCAACTCCCTTGACAGCGTAAGGAGCTTGTTACAGTAAAGAGATGAGAAGCCCTATATTCCGGTTATTCACTTCTGGTTACTCAACAAAAGCCTTGGCTTTATGGAAGGCTGCATATCCTGCCATTCTGGATAGAGGTTGAATGCTGCAATGTCCGTGGCTAAGATAAGTAGTGAGTAGGGATGATGTTTTTGGTTGATGGCCATTAGTTTGAGAAGAATAAATTTTCTCTTGCCAAAGTAATCAGGCCACAAATTCCCTCTGAATGCAACAACGTGTATTAAGCAGCCATGGCTGTGTCCTTGTTGCTTTGGTCTCATATATTGGTGAGCCAGATTTAAAGAAAGATAGAAAGATGCATGCCTGGGAATGTATTAGCATCTTTTCAGATGCAAATGTATCATAGAAGTATGTCACAGAAGTGGAAGTGCTAGTGTTAAGGTAAAATTGGGCTTTATCATGTTTTGTAATCTGTGCCTTGCATTGGCTGTGCTATACCTAAGGGGAGAGATACAGCTGAATCTTTTGTGTTGTTGTGCTAGTCTTTTATGTGAGAGGATGCAGCTGATGTGAGTGGAAAGAGGTTTCCTATCTTTGCTTTGTTCCTGTAGGAGAATCTAACCTGTGTGTGTGTAAAATCAGGTATCCTTATTTGAGTTGGCAGAACATTAGGTGACTGAAATGGAACACTTTGAAATACGTTTTGGGTTTTGTGTGGTGTTTTTTTCAATTGTTTGGCTTTTGCAATTCGAGCTGCTCAGGAAATGAAAATAGACAGCTTTCTTTTGCTTTAGTTTATGGTCTGGTTACAGATTTTAGCTTAGTGTGCTGGTTCTCATCTCTTTTTCTGGCACACCTGTGGATTTGTGTTTAAATTTAAGTGTTGACTTTGAAAGTGCTCTTATGGAAACCAGTGTAGCAGGGTTGCAAGGTGGGATCTCAAAACATTGTATCCTACGAATGTACTAATTGAAAATTTTGTTTTAAAGAAAGTGCTGAATTTCTCAATAGATTCCCAGATAAAAATAGTGCTGGGCAGCATCTTGCTCAGTAGAAAACACTTTAATTATTGCCTAAAAGCTTCTAAGCAGATAAATGATTTACTTTGCTAGTCTATGCTAAATTTTTTGCACATATCCTTAAAAACCCTTTGGCAGCCCAGATGCCCTAACCACACATCTTATGAGGTCAATTATGAGTCTGAAGTAGAAAGAACGACAAGCATACCCAGAATCAATTCATGAAGTAACTTTTGGCAATAATCCCAGCCTCTGGCAGCCTGTCGAGTTCAGGCTTAAGCTGGTTTCCCACATGGCAACTGAGTGCTTGTTTTTGCTAGACCTCCCGGACAGTCCTTATAAAGAGATCTATATACTTAGCAGATTTTTTAAGTGCACAGGGATATAAACAAAGTCAACATGTCACTGGTGATTTTAAAGTTTTTAAAATTTCATGGTTTTAATCACACAGCCTCACATGCCTTTTTTTTTTTTTTTTTTTTTTGTGGGTAATGAACTACTCATTTGAATAGAGGTGGTAGAACTGATCTCAACTTTCTTCAGAATATTGGTTCATGTACTTTCATTTCCTGATTGTCATTCTTCGGGTTGGTGAATTTCCGGCAAGATAATATACTTCTCTTCTTGGTATTAATTGGACAGTAGAAAGAGCAATTTCTGCCACTCTGTGGCCGTAGAAAGAGCAATTTCTGATTTTTTCCAAGCTTTTAAAACCTCTTTTCAGTTTTAAAAATTTGAAAGATTAGCAACTTCCCTAGTCCCCCTAATATTTTTCAAGAAGGAAGGCATACTTGTTCTTTTTTTGATTGTTGCTTGTTTGCTGTTTAAATAATTGTTGTATGAAAGGGGTTGGGATGTGGGAAGCAAGCCAGCAAGGTGACTTGGTGACAGCAAGCAAATGATGTAGTCATAGGTGTGCAAGTGCACCTGACTAAGACTAACAATGTGGTGTGATTTTTCTCTGTGTGTGTGTGTGTGTGTGTGTGTGTATAACAGTTTTTCTAAAAATAACAGCTTGGCAGCGCGCATGCTTCTGTGGAAGGAAGTCTGAGGAGATGTCACTGATAATTTGTCAGCAGTTGTCATGCTGTTAAAGCAGTATCTTTGTGACAAGTTCTGTTGAGCTGTTCCTGCGTTTGTAATGGTGCTGCACATTGTGATGGGATGCTTCAGCGTCCAGGTATCTAAAAACACAGTTGATATTCGGGAGGTTTGAAAAATCCTATTTCTTATTTTCCTGTTTTAAGAATAAAAGAGGATTTGTATAATCCCCTGAAGAGGCCACCTTTAGACATCCAGATAGCACTAAAAATGGGCTTCCTTATCCTTTCAGAGTATGTACTTACCTGCTTTTCTGGAATGTGCGGGGTATTGGTGTGTTGGAACTGTAGAAACGAAGTAAAAATCGAGACACATTGAAATATGGTTATCATTCTTTATGAGCAAACCCACAGCTCCATCTCTATTCTCTAGGGACTAGTTCATGTATTTCTTTCAGCTTCCTGTTTGAAGTTTGGGCCACTGAACAGAGAGGAATGACAAAAATAACTGAGCTGGACAGAATCAAGTGAAGAACATGACTCTAGCCAAGTTCTTGGGGAACTTGGCTGGTTAGAGGGTCCTGCTGTCCACTCCCAGGCTACCACTTCTCACCCACTGGCAAGCACACAGAAGATCATGAGCATGAGCCAGACTGCAACTCTTCTTGATGTATTAGTTTTGGACTCACTCTTTTACTCTCCCCTTTTGCTGTAGTGGCACCTGCATTTTTTTTTTTTTTTTTTAGCTGCCTAGTAGCCTAGCTTTTAGAGGAGGAGAGGAGAGAGTTCTTCTCAAATGCAGTCTCTGGTGGGATAGAGATGCTTCTAGAAAGTGGGAGGGGATGGGTTCAAGCGCTTCAGAATTAGGAGGATTGAGGTTTTCTTCCTGGTCAGCTCCTCTGCCTGCTAGATGGTGATGTAAACGAACAGCATTGCCACTAGAAGCTGGAATGAAGCTCAGACTGGATTTCATAGGAAGCACTGCCTTTTCTTTGCACCTTGGCTGCTCAAGACTTGTTTAGATAATAGAAAATTAAAATCTGTATAGGTCTTTTCAGTACTGTAAGTGCATTGTCAAATCCACCAAAAGAAAAGCATACAAAAGCAAGTTCTACTCCCTGAAAGACTTCCCTTAGGAAAGCAAGAGAACTCAGGAGCCTCCCTTTTTAGTGGAAGGATTGGGAATAGCTGTGCTGCAGGAACCTCAGAGTATAGCACATCTTTCATTCTTCTCTACATTATGGGGGCTTGTTCTCTTCAATTGCTTTTGCCACCTCTGGCAATACCTAGTACTCTGTTATGCTTCCTCCTGCTTCTGATGAAGTTGAAAGAGCTCTGATGTGGCTAGAGCCTGATGCTGATTTGCAGCTCTTAGAGCGGAGCTTATGTTCATGCTCCTAGAACAGACATTGAAGTAGTGAGATCAGAGAGGGGAAATGAATGTAACTGGAGGGCGGTGGACATGGGTTTTGCTTCTTTTGAAGTTGCAATTCTGCTTTTTCTTTTCCTCCTAAACTCTACAGCAGAAAGTATCTTAATGATTCTTATCTGTAAAATCAGCATATCTTTGCTAAAGTATTATACTTTGATAGTCATACTACAACTTGGATTCTGCTGTGGTTTTTCATTTTGGTTTAGCATTCAAACATCTACTGAAAGGGGAAAGTGAGAATACATAAATGCACCAGCTAAAGTATTGCAGATTTCACTGTAGCTGCAAAATTACATAAAGGCAGAACTTCAGATGTTTTCAAAGCAGGATTTCAAATTCTAAAGCAGTTCAGTGGCTGAGAATGTGGGAGAGTATTGCTGGCCTGGCCAGCTGTCTGAAACATGGTGAAGATGCGTATTGTTGAATTAACAAGAGAATAAACAATGCTTGCAACATAAAGGCATAAAACACAGGACTCTGCTTAGGCTTCAAAAATAAGAGAATGACTTAATATCTGCAGCAAAATGTTTCCTTCCTGTTTATTTTTGATAGCTTTATTGTGCTAGGTCATCTGAATAGGTAGAAGTAGAATATTATCCCTTTTTCTCAAATTGGAAACTTGAATTGGGGAAGATTAAGGGGGAAGCTGGAGAAGAACTGAAGGTTGAACTTAATCTTACCATGACCAAGCTTGTAATGAGTATGGGCTGCTTAGACTTTTGAAAATTGCTGTTTGTATGTTTGTTTGTTTGTTTTTCCCCCAAGATGGAAACAGGAGGATTATTGAAAGCTAGAGTTTTTTTGCAGTGCCTAGTGTCAGCTGTTAGTATTGTTTTTGGTTTTGAGTAACGTGGTTTTCACTTGCATAAAAACTCATTTACTGTTCTAAATCATGCATACATCCAAATCTTGGCACCTAGTCTGCCTGATCCATTCCAGATAGAGAAAATGCCTTAATCCATTAGTTCTTCTGTACTTTGCTAGAAGTGAGACGTGGACAGGCCTTGCAGTTGTTTGAGGCAGATTTCACAAGGCAGTGTAAAGCTTGGCAATTCTCTTGCTACCTGTGCTATAACTGGTTGGATGTGAAGGGCACAGGTGGTTTTGTTTTTCTCATGGCTAATGAAATGCAGACCTTGGATCTTCTCAGTCACTAGTGTGACTAGTGTGATTAATGTAGAACTATGTAGAACTGCCTCTTGTTACTTTTTCACCACAAGTAACTGGGGCCTCATTGTTTAATTGTGTCTCAGCAGCCATTGTTTCACTATGCTCACATAGTTATTCCAAGTACAATACCTAGAAAGGGCTTTTGCAACATATTTGCAATATACAATATTGCAAAAAAAAGAAAAAAAGAAAAAGGCCATAATAAAGTAGTTGCTCTCTTTCATTTTAGGAAGTACAGAGTGTCATGAAAAGAGAACCACCAAGACCAGAAAAAGGTAGGCACTGCTTTATGCATAACAAATATTTCAATTTTTTTCCAAGCATGTTTTTTTTGTGAGTTAATGTGGTTCTTTTATCTCTAGCTACAATGCAAGGCTTAGGAATGGATCTATACCAGAGAAGCAAACCTGAGAAGCAACCTTTTGCCCATCTTATTATTGATGATAAGAATATTCCATCTGGTAAGTTCAGTTTTAAGCAAAAAGTTCTAATGCTCCTATAAACATATTAAATAGTAAAGTGTATGAGAGTAGTTCATCAGTTATAGGGGAGTGTATTGAAATAGTTAAGCAATACCAGAAACAGATTGGGGTTTCAGAAATGACTTTTGATCATTATGGTTGGAAAAGACGTTTGAGATCAAGTCCAACCATGAGCACTTCAGCACTGTGCCTTTAAACCATGTCCCTAAGTGCCTCATCTACATGTTTCTTGGACACTGCCAGGGATGGTTATTCCACTTCCCTGGGCAGCCTGTTCCAATGATTACTCTTTCTGTGTAGAAATTCTTCCTAATATCTAGCTTGAACCTTCCCTGGTACAGCTTGATGTCTTTTCCTCTTGTCCTGTTGGTAGTTATTTTGGAGAAGACTGACCCCTGTCTTACTACACCCTCCTTTCAGGTAGTTGTAGAGAGTGATAAGGTCTCCCCTGAGCTTCCTCCAGACTAAATAATCCCAGCTCCCTCAGCTGTTCCTCATAAGGTCTGTGTTCCAGCACCTTCACCAGCTTTGTTGCCCTTTGGACACACTTCAGCACCTCAAAGTCTTTCTTACAGTGAGGGGCCCAAAACTGAACACGATGTTTGAAGTGCAGCCTGACCAGTGCTGAGTACAGGGGGGCAGTCACTTCCCTTATTTTGCTGGCTACACTGCTCCTGATACAGGCCAGGATGCCATTGGCCTTGGCTGCCTGGGCACACTGCTGGCTTGTGTTCACCTGGCTGTTGACCAGCACCCCCAGATCCCCAACACTGATCCCTGGGGAACACTGCTTGTGACTGGTCACTAGCTGGATTTAACTCCATTCACTACCACTCTCTGGACCCGGCCAACCAGCCAGTTCTTCACCCAAGGACGAGTACGTCTGTCTAAGCCATGAGCTGCCAGCTTCTCCAGGAGAAGGCAGTGGGAGGCTGAGACAAAGGCCTTACTAAAGTCTAAGTAGACCACATCCACACCCTTTCTCTAATCACTAGGTGAGTCACCTGGTCATAGAAGGAGATCAAGTTGGTGAGGCAGGACCTGCCTTTCATGAACCCTATTGGCTGGGCCTGATTCCCTGGTTGCTGCATACATACTGTGTGATTGCCATCAAGATGATCTGCTCCATAACTTTCCCTGGTACCAGGGTCAGGCTGACAGGCCTGTAATTTCCTGGATCCTCTGTTTGACCTTTCCAGTAGATGGGTGTCACACTGGCCAGTTGCTGGTCATCTGGGGCCTCCCCTGTTGACCAGGACTGCTTGTAGATGATGGAAAGCAGCTTGGTGAGCACTTTGGCCAGCTCCCTCAGAACCCTCTGGTGGGTCCCATCTGACCCTATAGTCTTGTGGGTGTCCAAGTGGAGTAGCAGATTGTTGACTGCTTCCTCCTGAATTGTGGTGCTGGTGGGGAAGGTTATTCTGCTCTCCATAGGTGTCTTCCAGTTCAGGGGGAGCAAGTACTTGAAGGATAACTGATCTGGCTATTAAAGACAGAGGCAAAGAAGGCATCAATTATCCTCATCCTTGGTGTCCATGTTCTCTGTTGCATCCAATAAACGATGAAGAATCTTCTTTGCCCTCTTCTCCTTGTTAGTGTATTTGTAGAAATGTTTTTTGCTATCTTTTACAGCGGTGGCCAGATTGACTTCTAACCAAGCTTTTGCCTTTCTAATTTCCTCCCTACCTACCCTAGTGGTGTCCCTGTGCTCTTCACAAGTTGGCTGCCCCTTCTTCCAAATGTGATAAACCCACCTTTTTCTCCCAGAGTCTCAGCAATAGTTGGCTATTTAGCCAGGCCAGTCGTCTTCCCCTCCAGCTCATCTTCTGGCACATGGGGACAGGCTGTTCCTGCACCTTTAAGATTACTTTCTTGAGAAATGTCCAGCTTTCCTGGACCCCTTTGCTGTTCAGGATTGTTTCCCAAGGGACTCTCCCAACCAATGTCCTAAACAGGAAGTTTAGACTGCCTTCTGGAAGTTCAGCATAGCTCTTCTGCTGATGCCCCTCCTGACTTCAAGAATTGAAAACTCTTATCATTTCGTGGTCACTATGTCCAAGACGAAGGCCTCCAACCACCCCATCTCCCACCAATCCTTCTCTCTTACCAGCTGTGGTAGGAAGTTATCTTCCACACACTCCATGAACCTCCTGGACTGTTTCTTCTCTGCCTTATTGTATTTCCAACAAACATCTAGTAAGTAGAGGTCTCCTGCAAGAACACAGTCTGCTGATTGTGAGACTTCTGCCAGCTGCTTGTAGAATGCCTCATCTGTCTCTTCATCCTGGTTGGATGGCCTATGGCAGACTCTCGCCAGGATATCAGCCTTGTTGGCCTTCCCCCTGATCCTGACCCATAAACGCTTGGCTTTTTCATCACCCACTTGGAGCTCCATGCAATCGAAGGACTCCCTAATTCACATCACTGCCCCACTTCCTTTTCTTCCTTGCCTGTGCCTTCTGAAGAGCCTGTAGACATCCATTGCAGCACTCCAGTCATGACAGCTGGTCCCACCACACTTCAGAGATGGTGGCTGTGTCCTGGTTTTCCTGATGTACTGTGACCTCTAGCTCCTCCTGTTTGTTGCCCATGCCCATTGGTGTAGATGCACTCCAGCCAGGCTGCTGAGCTCTTCCCCCGATCCTGGCATGATGTTCCTACGCTCATCCCTAGTGATTCTGGCCCTCGGGTCTCCTCAGAAGGGAGTCACCCACAACAACCACCCTTCTTTTCTTTGCAGGGGAGGCAGTCTTAAGGCATGGGCTTGACTGCCTTGCCCTAGCCAACCCCCTAGATGGACCTTGGTCTGTGCCCTTGTCTGTCTCCCGCAAGTTCCAGGGCCTCATACCTGTTGTGTATGGACACCTGGACAGGCAAGGTGGGCCTATGCCCTATGGCAAGAAGGCAGGGGATCCTCATAGTGAACATGAATGGACAAAAGGGGCAAGAGAATTGATGTCAATGAAGGATAGCTCCCCTTTGTATCAGATATCTTGCATGAGAGTCTTATGCTACTAAATGGCCTGTGTTAGATGACCAGTGATCATGAGACATATTCTCTGAGGTCTTGGTCTGCCTGTTTTCCTGCTGTCCTCAGGTGAAAGTATGCATTAAGTGCTCTTCTCAAGTTTCTTATTTCCTTTGGCCAGCAGGCTCCCTCTGGAGTTTTTCTACCCACAGTGGTATCAGATATGTATATATGAGAATATACCAACAGAATCCTTGGCCAAAATTCCAGTTCTGCAGGCTGAGATCTTTCCCTGCATCTTTAAGGTGTTTTGGTCCTCTTGAAAAAATATGCTGATTTCTCTGGTGAAATTCAAGAACAGCCTGTTTTATTTGCTTAGCAAACCCTTCACAATAACTCTCCTTTTGTGTGCGGAAGCATCATTGAGTCAGCTCTGGGTGTTACAGCATTTGTCTTCAGTGTGAATCTGGAAGCCAAAAATCTCTTGCATGAATACACAGGGCACATGGATGTCAGGCATGTGTCAGTGTAAAAGCTCACCCATAAAGGAACTCATCTGTCATTTTGAGGTGTTGAAGATGTACAGCTCCAGTCCCAAAGGTATAACTTGTCTGCTGGTTCCCTATCCTCTGTGGGCTCGGTGCACTCTGATAGGGGTGAATTTATAGCTGTTTTTTCCATTGCAGAAAGGGTTTTGTTGTTGTGTGGCTATAGGCCATGACTCTTCCATATGAAGCTTACCAGGGTCTTTCAGACACACCAGAGCTTCATGAGGGTGTGTCTACATCTAGTCTTGTAATAGTGAAGGCAGTACTTGCTGCAGTGTGCTCTGTGCACTGGTATTTCTGACCCGTGCATTGACTTGGATGCAGTATGTTTCTGAGCTACTGAGTAGGCACTACTGGACACATTAAAAAGGGGGTAGCATCTTCCTGTCTTGCTACAACTCTGTCTCTACTCACAGAAGTGTCTTGGGATGGCTTTGGGAACACCCTTGATAGTATAATATGAAAAGACAAATCACGAATCTGCCCTTAAACACACTTGAGAGGGCCTATGTCAAAAGATTAATTCTTGCAATTTTAAGTTACCTTAGTACTGTTTTCTCTTTGTCTCAGGTCACTGTCAGGTAGGATTTTTCTCTCAGTGTTGTTGACACAGGTGTTCTCATCACTGGTGTGGCAAAAGTGAGAAAGTTTTATTTTGAAAGTGTCACACAGGATCTCAAGCTAGGAGGGAGCTCTCGTTACTGTTGTCTCCATGCTCTGCAGATGCACACATTGTGCATTGCTTCTACTTTAATGAACCTGCATGCATTGCTTTGCTGTTTTCTGCAACAAAACCAAAGGGGGAATGCTGTTCTAGGGCTTGAAATCTGAGCTAATTCCTCTGCATGTTCAGTAACACCTTGCTCTGTTTGAAGATAAAGCACCCCTGCACCCAAGGGGTGAGCTTCTTTCCCGGAGGTGTCTTCCATTGTGTTGGCATTGTCCAAATTCAGAATTTAAGCAGAGAGTTTAAGCAAATGGCAGCATGAACTTTTACAGGGTTCCTTACTCAGATACCTCTTGACAAATTTCTATTTGCAGTAGGGGTCACAACATCTGTAAACCTGTCTTTGCATTTTGTCTTGGGAAGGACTGGATTAATTTACTAAATACAGCAATGGGCCCCTTAACATCTATGGCACTGGTATGTGTATCCCATGTGGTGAAATACATCTTTCCCTGTGGGAAATGTATTTGCTCTGGCACTAGACATTGGTCTGGAAATTTTATTTTTACCAAGGACAGCAGTTGATGTTTTTTACTGCTGTGTATTTACTTTTTAGGGTGTGACTTAACGTTGTTAGCACATCTATGGGTAAGAGCAGGAAAGGAGTTGCTTGAGCTTGCATATGCATGTTCTGTTTCCCTCTGCCTCTCACTTAACAGCACAGACTACAGGGGTGCTCAGAAATACAGTGTCTATAGCAACAAGTAGCTTTGTTTCTTCTTGGAGCAGATCAACCTCTTTCTGACCTGGTGAGTTGAGCTTACTCCCTCTAGACCTGGCACATAAAGCTTGTGACTCATTTACAAGAGGATTGCCAGGGCACTGCTGGGGAGGACAGCTTCTGCAGTCCTTGAGAGTCCTACAGCAAGGGAGGGCTGCATCCTCACGGGTAGATGAAACCCTGAACTTAGAGGTGTGAGGTGTTTCAGTATCAGACTCAGTGGCATGAGGAAATGCAAGGTTGGCTGGGTAGCAGACAAGAACCTTCTGAGGTACCTGAGAGAGATTTTCCTCAGCAGCACCATGTTTCTGTCCCATCCTCTTTTCCTTGATCCCAAATGGGAATTTTTTGTTTGTTTTTTGTTTCCTGTTCCTATCTGAAATCCTTCAGATTGCTTTGTACCAGCTGTAAGTCTGGTCAGATACATTCTTAGCATTTTAAGTTCTCTGCTATCATCACTGACCCAAAATAAACAGTATCAGGAAAAAAAAATCAGTCTTGTCATTACTGTCAAACAGGACATTACTGTCAAAAGGGCACTGAATGAGCAGCTTCTGTAAGGGAACACTTTGCTTTAGCCTGGTTCACAATAATATGACTCTAAACTTTCGCAGATTTCTAAATTGACTTTTATAGCCTTAAGGATGTGGAAGGGGGCTGGGTCCCATCTCTTGACTGCAGAAGCCTTAGTGGGTTTTGTGCTGTTTGGGTTTTTTTGTTTGTTTTCTGTCTCTGATAAAAGCTGGATTGATTGCTGCTTGGATTTTATCAGAGTTCACTTTAAATGCTACCTGGGTTTAAAGTGAAAACAGCGAATTTCAGTTTACAATTTGATTAAAGAAATTTGTTTAGAGGAGAAAATTATATAAAAAAAGTGAATGCACATGTTAAATATGTTATTTGGGATGTGTTATTCTTAGCTGTCTAAGGAAATGCTGTAGACTTCTCTAAGCTATTTACAGTTAAAGGTTTGCCTCAGCTACCCTTTGCTTCCAGAAGCATTTTTTGTCTTTTTTTTTTCTTTTTTTTTCAGAACAGGCAGAGCTTTGGTCATTTCCTTAGGCTTTACTTATTATACCTAAAAGCTTTTAGTATGCAAATAAGTTATCAGTGGAGGGCTACTAGCTCCTCAGATTCCCTTCAAACTTCTTCCTTCTCAGTAATGAATTTTGCTGAAACTCATATGCAGTACTTTTAGTTCACGTGTAATATAGCATGCAGGACAATACTTTAGGTTTTCCTGAGTTTTCAGAAGACTATTGTTATCTTGATGTTTTTCATGTTTGCTATCCTGTAAGGGAGGTAACCTAAGGATTGACTCTGACTGGCATTGCCCCTGAGGATTTCTTCAAAATTGCTACTTGATTGTTGGGGCTGACAATTAAAATCTGCTTAGCGAACAAACTTAGCGCCAATCTGACAAGACGTGTATTCCTGCTCGGTCATATCGATGCATTCCTGTCCCATATCTGTTGTGTCTCTGTCCTCCTGCTGATGTAAGCAGGGATTGAGGCTTGACCAGAAGCTTGAAACACCCCGGAGAGGTCATAGTGTGGCTGCACAGCATCCAGACAAGTGCTTTCCAGGTACCCCTGGAACTCTCAGATTCCTAAGGTACCCGTAATTCCCAAGTTAGTGACAGTGTGGGCCTGACAAGCTGCTAAGAACCCTTCCAGTCTCTCAGCTGTTCTCTTCTCTGAGCATCCTTCACTGTCCTTTACAGGTAAGGGGCAGCTTCTTGTACACAAGGCCACCATCATGTGGGAAAAGCTGAAAAGGCTTATATGTACCTATCACAAGTTAAAAGTTATTTTTTAAATAATTCTTGTCTGCATGTCAGTTATATTAAAATCTGCCTTTTTTTTTTTTTTTTTTTTTTAAGTCAGCATTGGTAACACTTATGCATCTATCTTGATTCCCACATACAAGATGTTCTTTAGAGAGACAGAGAATATTAAGGTCATTTTCTTTCCTAATTTGTGGGTATTCCACTTACAATCACTGGAAAGGATTGTTTTCCAAATGTGGGTTACTAACTCATTCTTTCTTGTTCTCTATTTAGGCTATGTTAAAGACAGTGAATCATTTGAAATCACATTTGTTTTCATAGAAGTCTTTTTCCAGCACTTTCTCCTACATATCAGAGGATGCACAATCCAAGTTTGCTTTCTAAATAGCTGTAAAAGTTCATTGTCTATCTATAAATATTTGTGTAGTGATCAAAGAACTAGGATTATGCCATAGGGGACAAATTATGTAGGATATAACTAAACCAAATTGTGAGACCTTATTCAGTTATGTTCAAGAGCATTGTATCCAAACACTAGTCTGCTTAAAAAAGCTTCTTATGTCATTAGATACTTGAGGTGCAAGTTATATTGTGTTACAGTACAACAGTAGCTGTATTGATTTTTTTTTTAACCTTTGTACCATTACATTAACTAGAGCATAAACTATATGAAGGTTGCACTAACTTTGTTTTGAGACACAAATTTACTTTTAAATTTAACTTTCAGATTATTCCTTTCAAACATTTATGGCACGCATAGAATTATATTCCAGCTAACTCTACATGACAAAGATCCTTTGGGGATAAAATGTCTCACCTACTTCAGCACCACAGATAAAGAACCTAGTAAAAACAAGGTTAAGGTTAAGGCTGAATCAATCATGTCGATTAGAAACCAGTTTCATATCATTTGCAGTATATCAGGTAAATTAGGCAGATAGTGATGTTGCTGTGTGCATAATTAGTCTAGATAGAAATGTTTTCTGTTTTCCACAATGTCTGCATTTTGCTTCTCTGTAAGTTAGTTTGCTGTTTTTTTTAAGGAGAGTATGCTTTTAAACTACTAATCTTTAATACTGTGCAGACAAATGATTCCAGACATGGTCTACCAACATTATTCTGATACTGGTGGCTGACATCAAGAATGTTGTGCTTCTCTTGACCTGTCTGTTAAGTTGCATAATTATTGAATTTCTGTAGTGAGTCAGTTGGAGACATCAAGCTGGAGGGCCCTAGGGCTCTAGAAGTAGTACCATCTTCTGTTCATACAGTGCTAGTAAATAAAGAAGTAAAGAGAGACCAAAGACATAGGAAATGCTTAATTTCCACCAACATTAAAAGGATATATTGAGGAGGTATCTGAGTGTCTGTTCTTGGGGTTGGCAGTCTAGGAAAACTCTCAGTCAGAACCAAAGAATTGCATTGAACCTTAAGTCACAGAATCACAGAATGGCTGAGGTTGGAAGGGACCTATAGAGATCATCTAGTCCAAGCCCCCTGCTCATGCAGGGACATGTAGAGCACGTGGTACAGGATCACATCCAGGTGGGTTTTGAATATGTCCAAAGAAGGTGACTCCACCACCTATCTGGGCAACCTGTTCCAGCGCTCTGTCACCCCATGCTCTGTCACATATACATCTAGGTTAATTACTCTTATATTTAGGACAAGAAGTAGGGTGTGAATACCTCATCCAGCTATGGACCCCTCAGGGCATGTAGAGGTCGGGTTAATTGTCTTATCACTCTTGTTTGTAAAGAGTAGAGGCAACTGGACTATATTTGACCAGAGGAACTGCATCATCCTAGAAGAGAAAGCCAGCTCTGAAAGGCAAGCTGGGAAGGGGTAAAGAGAACTTATTCCACGTCACTTTTCACCTTCCAGATATTGGAGACCTTGCACTCGTAAAAGCCCAGGAGAACATTTGAAGACTGTCTTAGGCATAGCTGAGATCCAGGATTAGAGGTTATGGTGTATCAAGAGTTAGAATACTTTAGGAAGAGGGCAAAGACAAAGCTAAGAACAGATGTAGAGAAAGGGGACAGAAGAGATAACTGTCATGGAATCAGACAAAGGTATAGAAAAACTCAGAGTTTTTGCCTTGCAGTAAGGATGTTGGAGTTGGTGGAGCACGATCGTAGAGAACTGTAGAGATCACAATACTTAGAAGAACCATGAAAGACATGGCAAAGGTTTCATTCTTATATCTTTGGATGTTTGTATACTATATTAGTATAAAAGTTTAAAGTCTGGAAACAAGCTTTACTTTTTTATCTTTTTTCAAATCCTTTTCAGGTGTTTACTTGAATATTGAATATAATGTATTTGATTTTTTTTTTTTGGTGGAGCACAACTTCTATACCTTGCTTGTCATATGATCACTTAGCATAATCAAGTTATTTATCAAACAAATGTTTTGTACCCTATTCTAGCTGATCTTGTAGATGGGGAGACAGTTGCAGATAGCAAACTGAAAAGGATAGTACATGATTGAAAAAGGATGTTTCTTAAGGATCTTTATCGTGCTTGTCCAACACTTTAAAGCTTCAAACTTCACTTTATGTAGCTGTAGTTATTGACGCTGAAAACCCAGGAACTGCTTTTTAAACATTCAGTTTTGTTAAAAATGCTTGCAAATAGAAAGTAATATGTATTTTTTTCTCTCTCAGGAACCCGCAAAGTGAACCTTACATCTTGGCATCATAACAAGGGCCAGGCAAACTTATCAAATATGACGTTTCGTGATGGAAAACTAACTGTTGATCAGGATGGATTTTACTATCTTTATGCCAACATTTGTTTTAGACATCATGAAACGTCAGGAAACCTGACTAAAAGAGGGCTTCAGCTGATGGTGTATATGACGAAGACAAACCTTAAAATAAGACGCTCTGATGTCTTGATGAAGGGAGGAAGCACCAAATACTGGTCGGGGAATTCAGAATTTCACTTTTACTCTGTAAACATAGGTGGTTTCTTTAAGTTAAAATCTGGTGAAGTGATAAGTATCCAGGTGTCAAACCCATTGCTATTGGATTCCTCCCAGGAAGCAACTTATTTTGGGGCATTTAAAGTAAGAGATTTAGACTGAATCCTTCAGTCTTTAATGTGTGGTATTATTTTTACCCCGGAACTCTCCCCCCCACCAAAAAAAAAAAAAAAAAAAACCCAAAACAAACAAACAAAAAGGTGTGGGGTTTTGTTAGTTGTCCAAATTCAACTTAAAGACATGACAGAAAATTTCTTGGGTCCCAGTTGCATTTGTGTAAGCCTTATAGATGCATTTTTTGCCCTGCAATAACTCCAGCACAAGTCCCACAAATGCACAGAAGGACAAAATTATACAGTTCTGATTCATTCTTACACCAGTTTTACTTCATGTAAACTTCATGTAAAGCCCAGTGGGCTTCAGTAGAGTCATTATGACTTTCATGTTGGTGTAACTGAAATCAGAGCTATTTATATTATTGAATTTCAGTTTCCAAATTCTGTCCTGACATTCTCTACAATCTACTTGACGCTGCTCTGATGCAAATGTAGAGCGGGGGCAGAATTTGGCTCTCAATTTGCATTTGGGGCTTGTTTTGCTCAGTCCTGAGCACTCTGATCCTGAGACAGCAGAGATGCCAAAGGTATAATTAACTACATGGGATTTGATGTGGCTTTTAATATCCTTAAAGTTGAGCTTGTTCTTGCTTTGCTGGACCAGGGCTGGAAAATTCTGGCCCCGGCAGAAATAGAGCACCAAAACACTGCAATTTAATTTTTACCCGCTTAAAAGGGCTATTCTGGGGAGAGGGGGAAGATCTGTCCTTACAGTTCTGAAAGGTTATTTACAGGTCATTTTTTATTCTTGCACAGCTAATTGCAAATATAGATTGCCAAAGTATTGTGTCCCTTTAAAATGTTACATTGTGCCAGAACCTGCAAAAGCATTTTTTTAGACAAAAGTATGTATTTTTATATTCTGTAATATCTAAAGTTATATTTCGGGTGTAATGTTTTGTGTAAAAAGTGTAAATTATATTGTCCTATAGTATTTGATACAAAATATTTAAAATCTTTTGCGGTTTGTATATTTAATGTTTTAAACTGTTTTTAATGTACAGACATGTTAAACTGGTGCACTTTTTAATCCCAATGGGAAAAATTGCAGCTGAAAGAGGTTGTTTGCAATTAGCAAATGTAATATATTTCTTTGTTCTTTTTAACTTAATAGATTTCTGTTAAATTTGTCAGTATTATCGGGGGGGGAAAAAAGTCACACCAATGTCATGAATAGTTACACCAGAATGCTGGTCACTGGGGTGCCTTTCAAAGCTAAAGGGTAATTGTCATTGCAAAGCTGGCATTACTTAAAAGCTGGCATTACTTAAAGTATGTAATAGGCCACATTATGTCTTAAAGGTATTTCTAGTTACTGAACAGGCATTTATTTTCCTACAATGAATTCTCCAAATTGTAAATTCTGTAGTTGAGTAATGACTTTCTTAGCCTAGTTTCCTGAAAAAAGAAGCTTTGTGCCATTGTAGTGCCTGTCCCTGTCTCCCCTTCTAACTCTTTGCACATTTCTGCCAGATGTGGCAGATGAATGGCAGTGTTAAGAGATTCTTATAGGTTTTATGAAAACTGACAGCTGAGAATAACTCAGTCATTATACATTATTAGTCAGTGGCTGGCCACTGTTCATTATTAATCAACCAGATAGTATGGGAAAATTCCTAGTTAGTCGCTACAAGTGTTGTTTCTTGTATAGTTGCTTGGCCAAAAAAAATTAGTTAGCAGGAAGCTGAGGGTTGGTATAGCTGCCATGGGTGCCTAGGGTATATCTGGGCAGAGAACAGCAGCTCTTGAGAAGAGGGGTTGAGGGGGAGTTTTTAGGGGTATTTCATTCTGGGTGCTGAGAGGATGTGGGGAAAAGCTGTTTAATGCCGTAGGAATTGCAGAAGGCAAAAGACTCAAGTCTGTAAGAAATAAGGCTTCCTAGAAATCCTCAGAGGCTTTTTTAATAAGAAACAGAATTGAATTCAAGCAATTATTTTATACTGTATAATAAACATTTCTTAATGTTAATATTGTTTTCTTACAAAATATATTTCTAAGAAAAAACTTTGTGTTTTGTCTTTCTTGTTCACCTTTGATGTTTTTTTCATATTTTGAAACATGCAGGTGGTATTACCATAACTTGCTCCAGAAAATTGAGGCACAAATCTTATTTTGGGACACCTATCTATATATTTAGAGACTGCTTTTAGGATTATGTTATAAGATAATATTTTGGAGCCATGCTCTCTCTTATCCACAAAACAAAGCAAATAGGAGCCCTATTCTTCTTGTCTTGTCTCATGTACAGTCTTTTTGCGTGTAAGTTTTTGCATGCATGTGAAAAGAAGCAGGAAATTTTATGTAGCACTATTAAAAATGTTAATTTCACTTTTAATTTCAGAGCAGTCCCACTTTCAAAAAGACTTTAGTGTCATTTAGTGTCAAGGGCAACCTTGGCACATATGCTGAGGAGATCAAGTAAAACCACTTGTTCTAGCACTGTCATTGCTACCAATAAATCTTCTCCTAGAAATATCTGTTCTTTACTCTCTGCCTCTGTGAAACAGGGCCTTGTTTGTACACAGTAAAGAGTAGAATAATCAATTAACAGAGTTAACTTGCAAAGGAGGTAATGCCCCCTTAGCTAAGAAAGGTAAGTGTGGCCCTTAATAATCTTCAAAAGATAAATTTGGTCTGTGGGTAGAGGATGATAATTTTCTGAGATCTGAAGTTGAAAAAAAGCTTGGAAATAGACGATTTATTTGGAATTCTGTGTATTTATGTGTATGTAAACATGCATATGTTTTTACTGTGTTCTTGCAGAAAAAGTAATTTTTTGCGCATGGGGTTAAATTGCATATTTTGGCACCTGGGTACAATTTCCCCCCGCCTTCCCAAGCTCTTTCTAGCCAGTGCGTGTTTCTTTTTCTGTCTATCCCACTTCCTTTTCTCTAGCTCCTTCCAGCTGCCAGCGTCTCCTGCTCACCCCACTCACTGACATAAAGCTCCTTTTGCTCGTGGTAGCGGCAGCACTGAGCGAGACGTAGCCTTACTTCCCCACATCTGGTCCCCTCGCAGTGGCTTTGCTGTGTATTGGGCTAGAAAGCTTTAAGAATGCTTGTCAGAAAAGATTTTTCTGGTGTTAATGCAAAGACTAAGCTGTGGGGGAATAAAGAAAGAAGCTGGAGCGTAAGGAACCAATGAATCAGAAACACAAATCTGCCCATGCTGCCTTTTGGTTTGATGCATCAATTTCTGAGGACTCTATAAACAATTTATGTTTATCCTTTTGCCATTACAAAATTAGTCTCCAGCAGAACTTCAGCAAAATTTATGGAGCATTTGCTGCAGCAATCCAAGAAAGCTAAAATCCCAGCCAGAATCTATTTTCTCTGTATTGTTTTTTTTGTCCATTATTTCTGTTTGGGATTTTTTATTTTATTTTTTTTCATCCGCTCCCTGGGATCGAATCCTGCAGAGCCTGTACATTTGCCTACTCTTACCTGCTCCTAAAGCACAGCTTGGTCATGAAAAGCTGAGAAACCTGTATCAACTGGAGTTTGAGTCAAAGCCCATTTAATGAGGTTTAGTTAAAGCAGATTTGCACACTGTTGCTCACCATTTGAGCCATGTGCTCCCTACTGCCTTCCCCTTTGCGTGAGCACAGAGCTATTCCCCAGGCTGCACATCACCAGACAGATCAGTTTATGTTTAGTGATGGCAGAAAACGAGCAGGAGCTGCAATTGCTTTCAGGTCTTTGCCAGCTGCGAGTCACAGAATGATAATTTCCTTTCATTCTTCTAACCTTCTGGTTCTCGATTCACCCTCTGTGAGTTCCTTATGTTCATTTAGCACAGGATGCTGGAATCCTTTTTGGGCAGCCAAGCTGACATTTTAGGTGCTCTCATGTCTTTATAACCATGATGTAGCTGCTGCCTCAACCTGTAGGTACCTCCATCCTTAGGGCCCTAGGTCTACTTTATGCAGTTTGAGTAAGGTTGCCTGGTGGGCAAAGTTGTTTAAAAAAAAGATATTCCACAGTACATCAGGTTTTTAAATCAAGTTCCATCAATTTGAAAGGTTTTCACATGTTCTTCTCGTTAATTGGACTAAATTATGTGAAATGCTTGGAGTCATCCCAGATTTTTCCCTTCTATGTTAAAAAAAAGGCCACAGAATCTCATCTCTCCGTGGACAGAGGTAGAATTATTTCACCATAGACATGGGCTATTATTGCATACCCTGGAGCAAGTCCTCATTGCTGGGCCATGGTTTAGAACCAGCTTGAAAAGTGCTTAGTAACTAAAAATCAAACTCTGCCCAACACAGCGAGCAATCAAACAGTCCTTGGCCAGATTATCCCAAACCGTGTTTGCTGGAGCAGTCGTCTCAGAAGAGAAGGTAGAGGCTCATGTTTCTGTTGACTGAGGTCCTTTACCGTGTATTATGTTCTCCTTCGTCCCTCTGGCATCCAGAGGAACGGATGTACACCAAGTCACATAACTTTATATACTTATTTTGCCCTGCAGAAGGGCAGTTAATAGCTAATGAAACTAGGTTAGTTAGTAACTATTCACAGAATATCTCCTCTTTCTGCATAACCATCTCCAAAGTATCAAAGTATTCTGCATTATCCAGAAGTTTAACCAGCTCCGCCATTATATGTACTGCTTTGCAGTGTCAGTACCACCAAAAGATTTTTCTTACGTGAAATATCACATGCAGGAAGACAGTTTAAACAAAACAAGGTCCCTGTGGTTTAGTGTCTTCTCTTTCATCATGGCTACAAACCTTTGCCTGGAAAAAGAGTGACATTTGTGAAAAGGCAAAGTGGGGTTATTTCTGTCCTGCTAATTGAAAAAGGGCTGGGCTTAAGAAGCTGATACTTGAAACTTAGCCTTGATACTTAAACCTGCCTTCCTCTTAAACAGAATGATTTTACACACCGAGATACTACTAAGTCCCTTCTAGGCCCAAAAGGGTGGCCACAGGGCTCCCAAGACATAAAATGCTATTTGTTAGCCTGAGAGTATTTATCCTGGGGCATGACAGAGAGCTCCTGGCAGTGGGTCAAAACAGGCACAGTGAGAGAAAGAAAGCAGCCCCGTGTGGGCGTCTGAGATTTGCCTTTCAATCCTTTGATTTATCCCTGTCAATAGAGAATGATAAACTGAGAATAATCTGCTGTCGGAAAAGTTGTTAATTTTCTTACCTGTTGCTGGAAACACCTCTCTGTTTTACCATTTATTGTTACTTGCACATGTAGAGCTGAATTGTTATTTATGTGAATTCTTGTTTTCTCTCCAAGGTAAGAGTACTGCTTCACCGCTATGAATATGAAAAAGTATTTTTATTTGCACCTAATTAGCCTTATTCTAAAAATAAAAAGTAATATAATAAATTAGTATCAAGTGCCCGGGATTGCAGTCTAGTGCTTGACTGTCTGTATTATTAGTATCACTATATTCTGTTTTTACTATTATCTACTGTTACCTGGCTATTCTTTTTTATTATTATTATTTTGGTTGAAAATTACATTTAAAAAACAAAATCTTTACAAAAACACAAGCCAAATAGAAATGCTTCCATGGTTTATTTGAAAAATTTCAAACAAATTTCCTCAAATTTGCTCTTGTTCTCCAGTATATGCCATCTGCACGTTTGCAAAATTTTGCTGATGTGTGAGATTGTGGAACAAGACAGTTCACATAAAAGGACAATGTAGCACTCCATCAGCCCAGCTGTGCTGCGAAACTTGCTGAATGTGAAAATTTTCCCTAAATTACATAAATTAGTTGTTAAAATTCATTCAGTTTTATTAATCTGGGTTAATAATTGTGCTGGTAAAAAGGGATCAGCTTCTCCCTTTGAAACCAATGGAAATTTTCCTGCTGACATCAATAAAATCACTACTACAGCTTCTTTTATATATGGCAGTTTTTAAGCTTTTTTGGGGGGGAGGTGGCTATTTTAGTTAATACTGGTGTTTGTCACTCTGTGTCATTTTAAACTTTAAACTGACTAAAATAAAACACAGGGATAATCCAAGTAATGATTCTTCTACAGAAGAGCCATTAGTTCTATCAGTTTCTGATGTGGCACATATAATCCAGAAATAATTGGGAGTATTGCTCGTCATTCCCTATAATATTTGTTACTTTGTGACATATTTAAACCTACACATCTCTTGTGAGATCTGCCACGACGGAACCTTCTAACGTGTTCTGAGACTTCTGGGCCTGTGCTGAAGGGCTAATACCAAACAACCTTGTAGCATCAACAGCGAATAAATAGGTGATGGCAGTGGAAATGCTGTATTTGCTCACAAAATGGGCATGTGTGCCAAATGAGTCATCTCTTTTCGGCATCCCCGACTGGCAGCAAGGAGCAGTTCCTGGAGAGGGGACGTAGTTGCTTCACCCTAGCTTTGAGGCCACGGTCCAGCAAAGGAGCACAGATGTGACACACCTGATCTTCCAGCGGTTTTGCCTTGTCAACTGTATGTGTGCTACATGTACAGCATAAGACCCAGGCAGAAAATCTGCCTTAGTGGGAAGGAGTCTTTTTGGCTTTATTTTTGTTGGTTTTGTTCAGATATTGATGACACTCGTAAAACTGAAAGACTCAAAGCAGAGAGGGGCTCCAGTCAGCATCCGTTGTCCTCTGCTCGTCAGCCAAATGCCTGAGAGCACAGATGGCCTTTATGACCAGTATGGGCTGGAGACACATTTAATGGAAAGTAATTTAAGTTCTTACAGAAAAAAAAAAAAAAAAAAAAAGAAAAAAAAGTATATGAATGTGGGTTTGCTCCCAACATGAGACAGTCTGAATCAACAATGGGAATGGGCCAGTTACCAAAGAGTCTGCTGGAGCAAGTTCCTGCTGCCAGGGCAGGATCTCCTCTCCCTCTCGGCCATTAGAGGGAGGAAAAAATAACAGACTGTAAGAGCCACTGAAGTAAGGACCAACACCAAGAATGTACCATGGGTTTAATACCAGCTCCTCCTCTTGAAGTAATTATAGCTGATGTTGCCCAATGGTTACCGATGAACTATCTTTCATCGTGGTCTTTTGTTGGAGTCAGTAGTTTGGGTTGCACATCAAAACTAGCACAGGCCAGCCGGGTTCTCACAGAAAGTAAAATAGGGACTGAAGGTGACAGTGAGCGTAGGGCTGCTTCAGCCATGAAAACAGGCAGCCAGTTTTGGGTTAGACCAAAACCTTGTTTGTTTCACACTATATAACCTTTACCCAAAAGTTCACCCCAGCTCTAATTTTAAAGTGAGAAAAGACTTGGCTGAACAAAATGCTAGTATTTCTCACATTATCGTGTGTCCTGCATACTCGGAAATGTGCTACTTGCTAAAAATGTATTGGTAAACTCAGAAGTTTTCTTTGAATTACTTGATGTGACCTAGATTTAGGTGATTCAAATAAACCTTCAAATGCCATGCTCACCTAATCCACTCTTATTAAGTGTGGAAGAGAAGCTATATATCCATCACTGTGGCTTCTGCCTGCAGTTGTGGTTGTAGAGCTTCTTGTTTATTAGGAGGATAATTAATTCAGCTTCCGTCACTTAGGAATATGCCCCTGAAAGCTCTAGTTCTGCATTTGGCCTGAATTTTAGTGAGTACATTTTGGTATCTCTTTTGCTGTAGAAGTGAGCTGTTCATTAGATGCCTGGCTCATTGCTACAAAACCACTAATAATGCACGCCATAGAGAGACCTTCATTTTAATTACACCATCTTCTTTGCTTAAGCAGTAGAAAGCTTTACTCTCTGATAGTATTCCTCTTCTGGTTCATCTCCATGAATATGACAATGAGCATTTTTCCCAGTTATTTCCAATGTTTAGAGAACAACCTTATCTAATGCAGTGAAAATATGCAAAAGTGGTAGGAGAGCATGTGCAGATCTCTGTATGCAACCCCCCTGCTCCAGCAGGGACACCCAGAGCACGGGGCACAGGGGGGCAGCCAGGCGGGTTGGGAAGATCTCCAGAGAAGGAGCCTGCACAGCCTCTCTGGGCAGCCTCTTCCAGGGCTCTGGCACCCTCACAGCAAAGAAGTTCGTCCTCACATGGAGATGGAACTGCCTGCGTTTTAATTTGTACACATTACCCCTTGTCCTCTCACTGGCCACCACCAAGAAGAGTTTGGTCCCGTCTTCTTTACATTCTCCCCTCAGGTATTTATACATATTAATCAGTGTAGAAGTGCCTACTGCCACCATCTATTTTTGACTTTAAGGATGCAAACACTTCTGCCTTTGCAAATGGTTAGAAGAGGTCTGATTTAAATGAATCCTGCCTAATTCAGAAGGAGATTCAGGTGGAAAGTGCACTGGTATTCTCTTTCCCAAGGGAAGTAACCCTGCTGCTGCATTAAAATAGCACCAGGATGAATAAGACCAGGCTCCCTATAAATTACAGTTGCATTTACTTGGTATCTAGAGGTACTCAAACACAAGTGAGGAGCATTTTCCTCTATTGTTGCATAGCATGTGTTTGAGAAGGAAAGAAAGGGCAGTTGGGCTCTCCCCATTTTTCTTCCACCGAGGCCTTGAGGAGTTCAAGGGCTCTGGATTTTTTTTGTCCTGAGCTTCCTAAATTAGGCAATGCTGTTGTTACTTTTTTTCAGTGGCCAGTTAATAAAGAATAATGGTGCAAGGGGACATTCCAGCTCACTTTTGTACCAAGAGAAAATTTGCAAAATTTGCAGGGCTGAGCTGAGCACATCAGGCCCAGGCTACCTTTAAAATTAGGTCACATTCACAAGCTGTAACTTAAACTAGGTCATAGTTTCTGACTAGTGAAGAGGGGGAGTATAAGTTTCAGAAGCTTGTAAATTATCATTTCCTGGAAAAGCCCCAACCATGATTAAGTGCTATCCAAAAAATCAACCAAGCCAGCTTGACACATAAGAGGAAATTCATAAAACATCACTTTATCTTCCTCCATCTCATGAAAATGGAGATATATTTCCCTTTCAAAATAATTGATGGTGCAAACACTGATGTTGCGTGTGGTTTAAGCTGCTACTGAGTCATTTAAATTTCTGTGAACGGGAACGTTCAACACAGACTTTTCTGGGTCCATTCCTATAAATTACATAGGTAAGGGGAAGGTTTACTGAGCCAAGCTCAGAAGTCACTTAGGTTTGCAGGGGTCAGAGAAGAAACTTAGAACTTGAAACTTAAAAGTTCATCAATTGATCACTTTAACAAACATTAGTAATCCCTACAATCTCTTGCAAACCACGTAAGAGAGCAGCTCTTGAAAATTATTCATCAAAAACTAGAATACTCAAAAGGTTCTTTACATTCACTAATGGAAAAAGTAGCCTCAGATGCCCACCACGTCCATGGAATCAATTGACCAAAACTAACTCTTCTGACATTTTGACATCTCAGTGCTGATTCCTATGAGTATTGATCTGTGTGCAAGACGGGGTTGATATTTGCTGCTGCTTCTTAACATTCCTGTTGTGTCCTGTCTTGGTACCATAACAAACAATAACTGGGACATTCATAATTTAGGAACATAAATAATATGCCTAGCCAAACGTATCTACAGAATAATGATAGCAATGAATAATCAGGCTGAGATTTTGAAGCATAAACTCAGGGGTTTAGCTGCTAATTCTGATGAGAGCTGGGCACTGAAGTCTCTGACTTGAATTCCTCCGTGACTCGAATGGCAGCATATGTCTTGTCTCTGCTCCGGGTCCCGGGGAAACCCTGCGGCTGGGAGGCTGCAGAAAGCATGCCAGGGACTTTTGCCGCCTTCATTTTATTTTCCTGCGCTGAGAGTCTCTTTGCTCACATCCTGCCATGCTGTCACTTCACCTCAGCTCACCGCCGCCCCTCTGCCCTCTCTCTTTTTTAGCTCGCCTGTCCCATGGCCACCCCTTTCCCACGCCACAGGAGTCCTGCATCCATTCGGAATCTGCCGTGTGTCCTACCTCCCCGTGCCAACCCACACTTTGGGTACAAACTCTTTAGGATAAGAGACCGTCTCTTCACCATATCTGTGTAGTCTGACCTGGTCCTGTGTTAGTACTTTGACATTGATATAATAATGATAGTCTGTGTTTTACAGGAAGATGAAGTAACTTGCCCCATTGAATCAGTAGATGAGGAGGTGCTTTTTTTAATTTTTTTTTTTTTTTTTTTGACCTCCTTATCTATGTGCTGGAAACCATTCCCTTCTAGCAGGACAGACAGGACATCACCCTTCCCTCCATGCTATGTGGGGGTCCTTATCCTCCATGCCACTCCTCCAGCATTAGCCCACTGTTTAGGATAAGTAGAAAGGACATGGGTCTCACCAGGCTCCCTCTCTCTCCATAATCATAGAATCATAGAATCATTAAGGTTGGAAGGGACCTCTAGAGATCATCTAGTCCAACCCCCCTGCACACGCAGGGTCACCTACAGCATGTGGCTCAGGACTGCGTCCAAGCGGGTTTGGAAGATCTCC
>VZSV01000044.1:4897685-4911697 GCA_013398735.1 Nothocercus julius | reverse complement strand
TGGCCTTCTTGGCCACGCGGGCACTGCTGCCTCATGGTCAACTTGTCATCCACCATGACGCCCAGGTCCCTCTCTGCAGAGCTGCTCTCCAGCAGGTCAGTCCCCAGCCTGTACGGGTGACTGGGGTTATTCCTCCCCAAGTGCAGGACCTTGCACTTGTCTTTGTTGAATCAGCAAGATGTCAGCCCTGCTCCTCCCATGACTGTCCCTGGGAGGACCCTGCCTCCCACTGAGATGGAAGATGAATTCCCAAAAGCTAAATGCCTCCAAGATCCCAGCAGGCTTCTGTTTCCTACAGATCTCCTCTACATCCCAGAACACACAAAAATCCCCAAACTTTTTGTGTCATAATGGGCCCAGATTTAGGGACTTTCACTTGCTCTTTGCGCATTGCTTCTTGCCAAGCAGCATGATGGATATTGAGATACTTGCAGTATCTGATTTAGCCACAGTTGCAGAACCAAAGGAAGTATCTGCAGGACCTGTGCCGTTTATCACACAAAGAGCCAGCATCGACAGCGCTAAAACTGCACTAGAAACCAGCCATTGGCAGACTGAAGAGGTATAACGCAGCAAGGCAGCTGCACTACCTAGAATTTCCTCTTCATTTGAAATGCATAATAAAAATCTGAGGCAGGAAACATGTTATCAGGTAAAATTTCAAATGATGCTGTTCTCTGGTATAACCTCAGCACACACTAGAATTTATTACCTATTTTCCAGTCCTTGAAATTAGCTCAATTCTAATGAGCTGTTATTCATTTAGATTTTTATAGGATTGGTAGACATCCACTGTATTTCGATATCTGTGGGTTATTTCCCCCAATTGCCACTTTCAGCTTTCATCTAGGACCTGAAATTCATAGGTATCAAGGACTAGAGAAATGATGAAATATACATATATACATGTAGGCACCTAAATAGTTTTACACATATCCTTAAAACTTAAAATTTTGTCTTCTGAGATAAATAATATTCCCTGGAATCACAACAGCATGAATGATGTCCAAGGAAGCTCTTCTGCTGTCTGATTAAAATATATCCCTTAATAAATGTTTTAACACTGCAGTTGATAGAGAAACATTACCATTAAATGATGAGATATAGGAAGGCACAATAGTCATTGGCTTTCACAATTCTGGTTACATGAGGATTAGGTTTCCAAGATGTTGTTTAAATTCCATGTAAAACAAGATAAACAAGATCACTCTTAAACAAGAGTTAAAATACATATACTTGAGTATGAAGAGGGAAATAGGTTTTAGACTATCCCTTCAAAAGGAGAGACTCATATTTTAACTTGTATCAGAGTAAGAACTGTTACATGATGTAAATTTAGTACTAAAGACACTTCATTTTCAGTCATCCAGGCTCTACAAGCAGTTTATAGAGACAGCAGATTTCCCTGGATGGGACTGAATCCCATGTAAAAGAGGATGGTAGGAAAGGTAGGAGGAAGATCATGGTGGAGTTGACCATCTCCACGGCTCATGGAGACCCTATGGATAGCTTGGCATTAAACATTATATGCCAAATTTTTAGATGCCACAAACTGGGAGACTTAAATGCTTCCAAAGATACTCAGCAGGATCTGATTGCTCCTTGAAAGAACAGCTTGCAGTATCACTGAGAAATACTGGAACCACCCCACAGAAACCTTCTTAAGTGATAAAACAGTTCCCTAGGTAGCACAGTGAGTTGCTGGGGTAGGGGGAACAGGCTTCTGATGAGCTCAAAAGAAAATATGAGCTCTGAGGGAGACATTGCCTCCATTGGTGCTAAGGAGCAAGGAGAACTCAGAAGATGCAGCAAGATCCACCTGGCCAGGGCACAGTAGATACCTTGGAACAGTCTGCAGGAAGGGCTTTGGGAACAGCCTGATCCCCACACAGTGCTGATGGGTACAGTTGTGCCACTAAATAAAAAAAGAGCAGGAAACGTATCTGAGCACAGGCTCGCCTGTTGTGTGTGCTGTATTACTGTGGCAGGGATTTGTGCTGTAGAAGCCAGCTCTCACCAAATGACCTGGCTCTGGTTGGGGCTCAGCCCTCAGCAGGACGGTTGGGGGCCTCTCTGCGGACTTGCCCTTGGACTCATGTGTGGGCCTTTCTATTTATCAAGATAAACATGGACTGAAGGGCTCAGCAGAAGCCACTTGTGGCTATTCTCTTGCGGTGGTTGGTGACTCCTTACAGGAAAGTCTTTGCATCTAGAAAAGACCGATGCTGAGCAAAGGAGAAAAAAGTCAAGAAGCACAGCAATCCTGGAAGGAGGTTGTTGACTGCAGGCATTCTTGGTAGCCGGTACCAGATGAAATAGTCTGGCGATTGCCAGCACGTTTGGCTGTAGCGAGGGCTTGGTACCCACAGCTCCAGCAGTCTCAGCCAGGGCTGCTCAGCTTCCTCTCCCTCCCCGCTGGGCAGCTGACACGTGGAGCAAAGTATTCCGCTCCCTGGAGCGAGGCAGAGGGCTGAGGAGCTCACCCTTCCCTCCCGCGTGCTTGAGGGTGAGGGAGGCAACACCAAACCCCAAACCAAAGAGGCTGAATGTGGTTTTCATTTTCCCCCTCGGCAGGCACCGGTTGATTTGACTTTTTGCCACAACCAAATGCAGCTGATGGAGCTTTCCAAGTTAGCAGCTGAACAGCTGTCAACTCAACTTGCCTGACAAAAAAAAATCAAAACATTTTTGAGGAAAATTGAAAATTTTCTCATGGAAAATTGCCTTTTTTTTTGTGAGGAGGGTGTTATTTCCCCACTCAAATAATACGTGCCAGCTCTGTGTTCCTTGTGCAAGGCTGACAGAGGCAGCTGTGAAGCAATAACTCCTATGATGTGGGCCAAAACCCTCCAGGATGTAGAAGTCCAGATAGTCACAACTGTCCAAGCTGTTTCAAGGGAAGTCTACCATGGGATCCAGCCAGCAGTTTCCTGAAAAAAGTGAAGCACACTCTCCTGATGATCAAGGAAATTTTTACAATAATTGCCTTCCTCACTACCCTCAAGATCTTCAACTCCACCATCCCATGGTCTCTGTAGCAAAGGCTGTTGTGGGCTATCACATCCTTGATCAGGCTTTCCTTATTTGTGAGTAACAAAAGTCAGCACAGCACCTCCTTAGCTAACACGACCAGTAGCTGTGTCAGAAAATTGTCCTTGACAGTTTTTCTGTGATTATATTTTCCTGTGATTCAGGAATCTCCTGGGTTGCTTGAGCCTTCCCATGCTGCCCTTCCAGCAGCGCTGGAGTGGTGAAAATCCCCTATGAGAACCAAGAGGGCCTGAGACAAGAAGACTTCTTCCAGTTTAAAAAAGACATCTGTTTCCTCTTCTTGACCAGGCAGTCCGTAGATATATGTTGTGGCCTTCCCTTTTCTGATCCTGACCCTTCAGGATAACAATAATAAAGATGAGAGCAGCCTGGAAGTGCATCTGAGTGTATCAGTGTTTTCTTGTTACTGGAAAGTAAGTGGAATAGCAGAGTTTATTATCAAGAAACAATTGAAATAAAAGACTCAGTGCACAGAAACAATGCATGTCAGACATGTGAAGAGCCTGTTGATGAAAAAGATAGTGATTTATTTTGGAGTGTACACTTCAATTCTAATGAAATCTGATTCTACCGACTAGGACCCCAAGCCAGGTTGGCAAGCACAGTGAACCTGAATTTAATCAAGCCTTTCACTGTTTGCAAAGCTGCAAATGATGTGCTTGCTAACTGGAGTAGATGTATCTGTATGCTGATCTCTGCACTGTGCAGTGTGTGCTATGCACAACTGGGCTGCTGATACTGCTGCCAAACTCTTCTGAGTAAATGAGTGGGGCATATCAATTTACAGAAATAAAGACAGCACATCAGACTTCAAATTTCTGTGTATTCTTTAGGGAATATTAACAAATTCAGCAGCTGAGCACTGTAAGAAACAAAATCCAGACCAGAACAGTATTACATGAGGAAAGCTAAGGAGTCTTCATTAATCTGAAGGGAGAAGAATCACCCAGGTCACATCTAAGATAAATAATCTCAATGGGAATCTAGAGATGTCAAAATTTGAGGGATTAGTTTTGGATCCCTGTCCAAGCCAGGGATCTGCATTGCAGTCTAATTCCTCTTTTTCCAGAACAATTCTTTCCCTATTGGTCTTCCTAGAAGAGAGTTGCCGAGTACCATTAAATGGAAATGTAACAGAGAAATATATACCTACTGCCTTACCACCACAGAGCACATAGCGAGCAGATGCACAGAAATGCATTGGTAACAGAGACACGTGGGTTGGACACCTGAACCTCAGATAGATAGTTTCTTGATTTCTCAAGGTTTAGAATCTTTAAAAATGTGAGCCATGGCAACTGCAAAAGAAAATACTTGGTTTACCCCTGCCTCTGGAGTCCAGGCATTGTCTGTCTGCCTGGGTAGCTGCTATTCCTCATTTACCCTTTTAATTGTTGAATCTTCAGTTTCATAACATTTGATCTTACTGTCTTACCTGGTATAGCCCAGTGTGGCCTGGGACATGCTGGTGTCTGCACATCTCTGTGGGATTAGTGTCATGCCTCCGGGTAAATGAGTTGCCAAGGTTTTGCTTTCTAGTTTTCAGAGCGGACTCAAATTATGAAGGATCACTGAACATTAAGTCTCTGAAAGTTTATGTTATTTGAGACCAGACAAAACCTTGATTAAAGCCGGGGCGGAGATGTATGTACACACTACGTAACTCAAGTACAAATTATTGTTACGTATTTACTTGGAAGCAGCCTGACTAGTGCTACCTGGGGTAATATTTCCTTAGACAGTCCTTCCTGGCCAGTTTGTGCCTGGATGTTTCAAGAACTATTTAATCACCAGTTATGGTCCCAGGAGTTGATTACACCCAGACTTGCTTACACCCAGCCATAATGCTGTCTATCACAGTGATGACTGCTATAATACATGTATCACTGATAAGTGCAATATATTTCTAACATCCTGTAATTACGTCTTAACCTTGTATAAACTGTTTCTGTAGGTATCATTTTGGTAAAGCATGACTGAATATTCAGTCTCCTTTCAAGGTATGTTCAGATCCTCAAACGAATGTTTTGCGCTCAACTACTTTTTAGGTGAGCCCTGGATGTATAAGCACACCTGAAAATCTACTGGTGATATTGGATCAGGCCCTTTCAAAACAGGTGGATGTGTTGTAGCATTCACAAATAATTAAGACAGTGTCTGGAGCAGAGGGGTGGTGGTGGTGGTTATGGTTTCACAGACTGTCTGCCACATTTTGATGGGGCTAGTGCTTGTTCAGGACCTGCATTCTGCCTGCAATTGCAAATAGTTGTGTCCCACAGTGGTGGAAATGTGGGTCAGCATGGAAGAAGCCTCTGTGACGCAGGGGGACCCAGATACCCCCACTGCTTTACTAGGAAAGCTACCCCAGAGGTTAGCAGTCTGACAGTACAGGTAATCCAGTTGGACCTTATGTTAGTGTCTATTAAGCACTTCTGCCCACACAGAAATAAAGCACTGCATTTACACGCTATGCTGATAATCCCTGTGTTTCAAAACACAAAAATCCTCACGGGGTACTCGGTCATCCATCCGCTTCCTCACAGAGCTTATGTTCACCTGTGAGGTGCTATGGGCATCCTCCGAAACAGGCATCGTTCTCCACCTCGTGCCACAGGACCCAGTGTGTGACAGTGGGAGGTGCTGAGCTGCAGAGCCCTGCAGGAAGACTTTTAGGCTTCGAGTCCCTCTGGCTACTTCTGTAAAGCTAATATCCCCAAATCACCTACTGCACCAGTAAATAGGTGTGTAGGTGTATTCCTATATATCTTTTATAAGTTACATATACCTGCGGTTTAAAAAATGTGGAGTTTGCGCAATGCCCAAAAGATGGCACTGTTTATTTGTACTTTTTCAGTTCTTAATTGTATACTCTCTCCTAGACTGACATGTTGTCTCACAAAATTAGGACAGGACTTATGTAGTGTAAGAGAAAGAGGCACAGCGTACAAATCAAGCTCTTGCTTCAACATGTCCTTTTCTCTAGCCTTTAACGGGCAGTATTTTAGTACAAATGGATGTAATGAACTGTTTTGTATTATAACAGCACTGTAGTTGCCATTTTACTTTCATCTGGTATTGTCCTTCCAGAAGATTCACTCTCATACATTCCCTTTAATATCTGTTCATTAAATAATATTCTATATAATATAAAAGAAGGAAGAATTGTTGACAAGAGATGGATCAGAACAAAAGTTCTGACCTGAGTATCCCAAAGAGTTAACATAAATGTCTCCGGCTGAGAACTAATAATTGTCCTGACAGGCTGAAAAGAAATTACCCATAGTAGCATGATTAACAAATCACAATGAATCAGTGGCCCACATTTCTGTCTGAAGAGCCAAAGACCAAGTCTTACCCTCACAGTTTGCTGCAGCCACAGAAGGAGCGAGAATGTGGAAATGCAGTTTACCCTGCAGCAATGAAATTAATGAAAGGTTTGCTGGTAACCATAGCAAATGACAACATTAATTCCCATATCCACTGTCACGTTTCTCCAGGGCTATAAAGCTAGAAGGTGCACTATACAAGCAACAATCATAATAATAATAATAACAATAATAATAAAAACAACTGTAATGCTTTATTTAATCAAAGGTCTTCACAATATCAGCATAAAAATCACTTTATTTAGAACTGACATCCAACATTTTCTGAGGTTAAGAAACTTGAATTTGAATTGGAAACAGAATACCTAACAGATGGCTACCGTAGCTTTTGACTCCATATTTTTCCCACCTAACTTTACATTATGTCGCCTGTGGTTGCTACATGAAACTGGAAGGTAATTTCCAGTGGAGGCCCAGTGACAACACAAACTCTGTTGTTGCTGTTCCTTGCCAGAGCCTCTCCCAAGGCCTGGGACCTCTTGCACCAGATGGAGCTGGTCAGTGAAGATAAAGAAAATCTGTGTTGCTCTTGCTCTCCGCGTTGCACAGCTTGAGTGAGGAGGCCAGCTGAACGTGTAAATGTCAAATACACACCTGAAGACTCGACAGGTCTAAGCTGACAGGGCGTATAATTGCACACATCTCTCTTTCTGGTTCCTCGGACCTCCGTGGAGTTCATGGACCTCCTGGCTGCTAGCTTCAACCTCTCAGTACTAAATGCATCTCCTTGGCCTGCGTCCTTCTCTGCTTTCCACCTCTCTGTATAATTTCCTCCTTGCTTTCCCTCCTTGATCCACTTTTGCTCAATGCTGCCTAGTCATGGATCCAAAAGAAGTGTGGTGAGCTGAGATGCACGAAAGGACGAAGTCACTGTGATGCCTAAAAGCTACCAGATGACTATGGAAGCCGTGTTCACTGTGCCCTGAAGACCTCATTAGGGGTATGGGTCTTACTTTTCAGGATAAGGTGCTCAAGAGGCTGCGTGTGAAGGAAGGAGAGCAGAGAAGCCACACAACAAGACGAGCAGCAGAGAGTAGATCATCTTAGACCCCATCTACTTCCTAATTAGCAGCTCAGAAACAAGGGAAAGGGGAATTTGGGAAAAAGAAATATCAGCAGCCACCTTTGAAAAATGGTCTAAAGGTCTGACTGCCTAACGTGTGGGAGAGTTATGAGGTCCACCTCAGGGTGAAGGAGTTCAAGGGAACATCCCTTCCCAGGGAAGATCCCTAACTGCCAGGGGGTAGGAGACAACCACCCAGCTGAAGAGCAGGGCAATGCCTGTTCAGCCTTGAATAAGAAGAATCCTCGTCTCAGGCTTTACGTGCCAAGCTACCATGAGTTGTGAGTCACTTGGGTAGCTCATGGTTCAAGGGACTGGTCGAGACCCTCGAAACACAAAACTTGGGATCCTAGGTGCCCTATCAGGATCCCAGCGCATACAAGTTAGATGCTTTGCTAGGGACCTCGCGTAGCATTTGGTTTTGAAAATCTGCTTTTCTTTATTTCTCCCTTTTTTTTTAAGAAGGCACCAGAGGTCCCTTCCCACCTCAACTGTTCTGTGGTTGAAGTGATTTTGCTAAGCTGGCACATGTTGCTTACCCACAATTCGCATACATTGTGAATGGCCTTTGCTAGCAAAAAATGTGGTCACATTATTTGTGCTCTTGATTAAATACATAGAAGATGTCTAAGGAGATGAAATGCGGGTTCAGTTAGGGGGGCCGATTACTAAATGCCTACAATCATGGATGCCAAAAATTGTTTTTGCTATACTGGAATATGGGAAATTGTTTTTGATAATATAAATGAAGAGTTGGGGTAAAAAGTGAGATTTTTTTTTCCTTTTTTTAAAAATCCAGATACTTTTTGCTCTCTCTTTTTATTTTTTTTCCAAATGGTAGATCTGCAGAAACCAGATGGGTATCTGGACGTGAAACCTTTTTTTTTTTTTTTTGCCTCTCTTTTTCTCATTGCCGATAATAAAGAATTAGAAATCAAAATTTAGTTGGCAATTCTGATGATGCTGCAAGAAGTAGATTAGAATATAGCTTGCTGTTCAGCTATATTGGCTCTGCAGTGCTGAAAGCAGTAAACATTTGATTGTGTCAGTAAACCGAGCTGATATATCTTGGAAGATACATATGGGTGAATATTTGATGCAATTCACCGAGATGGAGGGTGAATTAATGGGAAAACCTTGACCACAGAGAGCAACATGGTGTCATTTTATAATTGCCCTTCTCCTGTATCACCTCAGCTGAAGAGAGTATTTCTCTTTGAAGGATTTTTTGCAGGGTGGCAATGCTTGGTCTGTGTGAGGAGGATGTGCGTCGGTGGCGGCTGCCCTGGCTCTGCTCCCCTGCCTGTGAGCAAATCTCCCTCCTGGAGGCAGCACCTCCACGGCAGAGCCGGGAGCCCAGCGCCAAACTGTGGAGAATCTCTGGAAGTGGCTGGTTTTGGAGGTAGTGTAGGCACACAGGGGCAGGCAGGCCAGCTGGCAGTGGGTAACAGCTGCTGAAAACCACGAGGAGCTACTGGCCCCAGGAAAGGAAAGCCATACGAAGTGGCATATGCCCTTGCAGTGGGGCTTCCTCTGCCCTCCTCAGCATTTCCTTCCCCAAAGGAGAAGGGCAGAAGGGCCTTTAACGGAGCAGCAACCTGCACGTGAGCAGTGGCGGGGGCAGATCTTTGACCTTGCAGCTCACGGCGAGCGCCTTTATTCCCTTTTAAACACCCCCAACTGAGGAGCGCTCTTGCTTGACAGGCTAAATTACATTTAAACACAGCCTCTCAGCTGGTCTCCTTTCCTTGCTCAACTGATAAAAGACACAGAGTGCAAATAGCTTGATATATATTAGATGAATCTGTGCTAAAGTGTAGTCAAAGACATTGCCAAAACTGAGCCAAGTGTTGGCTTATTCTGGGATAGGTTTGGTACCTGCGTTGGAAACATGAGCATGACCAGCACTGGTGAATTTGAAGCAGGGCTGGGATGTGGTTTGCCAACTACCATCAATTTTTACTGCGTCCTTTTAGAGTACGTGTTTCAGCAACTCACCTTGCAAATCAGCTGAGGACATAATCTTTCGGGAGAAATCCATCTTTTTCTTCAGGTTACCATGGCATAGAGGCTTATAACGTGCCCTCTGTTAAATCTGTACTTCACTTGCAGAGAAGTTTTCCCAGTTTCTTTCTGTTTTATTTTATTTTATTTTTTTTTTTCTGCTGGCACCAGATACCGAAAGGATTCACTGTTTCACGCCATATCCACCCCCCTTGAAGTAAACCACCGTGCTCCCGGTGCTGCCCAGTTTGATTTGGATAGCAGAATATGACCCCCGCAACCATTCCCTTTCAGCAGCCTTCCTGGAAGTCCTAATTTCTTTTTGGAAGGGCAAAACATCAGATCTGCATAGAGACCTCCACCAATGTCCTAGTAGCTGTCTGGAGGTTAGAAGTTACTGAATTCCCTCCCCCAAACCCATCCCTGGTGAGGAAATTAGTCTCTTGAAAATCCATCCAATTTTCACACACCATGGCATCAGACAGCCTAAAACTGCTGCTAAATCTGGATTACAAAAAAAGAAAAAGAAAAAAAAAGCATCATTAGACTGCTCTCTCTCTTAGCTCTTTAACTAATATTTAACACTTTAATCCTCCTGAGGCATTTTTTTTTTTTACTTTTACTATAATCCCTTAATATAGTCTGCACTGCTTATAATCATTCTCCTTTCTCACAGCTTTAGGTTCTCATTTAAGATTTCTTTACCTTAATTACTTGGCTAACTGCAACGTGTCAGAAATCTCAGATGCGGGAGAGGGCAAGCCCTTAAGGCTGCCTTCTTGCCAAAGAAAAGCTGCACTCTGCAGTTTCTTTCCTTAAGTTTTATTTACAATTTAGACTTAAATGGCTGAAATCAGAAAGTTTCTACCATTTCCTTTGAGATACTAGACCACAGTAGAGTAAAAGTCAGTGTTACATAGCCAGTAAATCATTCTAGGAAGGGATGGACTTCAGTCCTTCTGGAGACATGGAGCCAGAAAGGAAAACTGACAGCAGGTAGCAGAACGGTGGTGGTGTTGCTAAACAAACCTGCTGGTTCAGCTCATAATGATTTGGGCTGCTTCTTTAGCTGATGTAGTCTCTGATTTGGGATAACTTTGTTGAGTACTGTAATGCAGTAAGGAGTAAGAGCCTCATGGTGTGCCAGCATGGGACATTAGCTACAACATCTGCAGAGTGTGTTATAATTTATTCTTTTGTTTACTAGCTTCCTTTAAATGAGGCTTTGGATAGTCTTCATGGGATGCAGCTGTGTCTGTCATTGCAAAGTCATGGGCATGAGCAGGCAGGGCATTTCTGTAAAAACAGAAGAGAAATGAGCCTAATAACCACAAAACACCTCCCAGAGCAAATAGCTCATGGAAGTTTCCATTCCAGAATAATATTTTCAAGTAAATAGAGATCATTTCCTCTGATGTTCATCACCTTTGCTGGAGCTCAGAATGACTCAGAACCAGCTGCAAGACTTCTGTAGTCTTGGAAACACTTGAAAATGTGTGCCTTGCAACACCACTGTGGTAGTAGAAGCCACCTCTATACAGTCATGTAATGACGTGTACATTCTCAAAATCTCTTTTTACTAACCAGCTTATTTCTTCATGGCTTGGAACACATCCGCCACTAAGGACCTGAAATTTGGCAGTCCGGGCTATGCAGTGCTCCTATTTGTATGATTTCAGTGCCAGCTCTAACATTCATGTCTAGGTCCAAGAAGATGTGCAGGTGCTTAAAATGCAACATAGTTGGAAATGAAGCTCTTAAGCCAATGAGAGTGACACAAACATAATTTGCCCAACCCCGGAGTAGCTGAGAATGCTGAGGCGCTTGCATTTTTGCCTTGTCTTGAAAATCCTGCTAGTGTCTGTTTGCATGGCTGTTGCTATTCCGGCTGAACACTGGGGTTAGTCTGAAGACAGTACGTGATCCACAAAGTCAGCCTGCTTAGACCTAAATCCTGAGTATTGTGTTGTGTAGGTTTGCTCACTCTGGGGCACTGGTTTCAGTTCAGAGCACAGAAACCATCACTACATTTTTCATTCACTGACCTCACAAAAGGGTAAGTTTGATTACAAAACACAGCCATCAAAACTGTTATTGTTCAGAAAGAAGAGAAAGAGACACCTACCTTCTGTAAAACAGCTGCTGGCTGGAATATTTATTGCTGAGATGGTAAAATCAAGTTTCTGACGTTCTCAGCTGGAACGGAGTTATCCTTTCCTCCCCAGCAATCCAAGGGATGTTCTGGTGCTGGGGAGGGAAAAAGCCAGGTAGAAATGAGGTGTTTTTACAGCTGAAAGAGAAGACTTGCTGCCTGAAGCAGCAAGGCACAGGCCTTCTCTTCTGAGGCCTGTGCAGGTGCATGGTGTAAATGCACCACTTAAGGGACCCACCACTTAATGGACTCCTCCTTGCACCACTGAGGGCCTGTTTTGGTTTCTGTCTTTCCTGACACCTGAGCACTAAGCCTTATTGCTTGCTATCCCCTCCTCTCTTGTCTTTTGTAGATGCACTACTTCGCCTTGGGCTGGTTCCTGCTCACCACAGATGCCTTAATTCCTATGAACCTCAGGGAGAAAAAGAAAAAGCCCTTCATTAGTTAATGTTTGTAGAATGCCCAGAAAATATAAATTGCTGTACCAATGATGTGTGCTATTTACTTCAGAGCTAATTTGTTAACCTTTCCTTTCTTTTGGGACCCTTTGGTCTTAGCTGTTCATTTGCTTAATTGCATTTTAAGCTTCCAGTTAAAAATGCCTATATACACAGCATTCATATGCCAGGAGGAAAACCTTTGGGACAGGGTTGCTATGCCATCCGTCACAAAGCCATTTCCACTCATGTGCAGCATCCTTCCCTCCACCTATCCACTCCCTGTCTCACCTTTCCCCATCATCTCCTATGAATAGACCTGATATAATCATTGAAATATCAGATTTATATGGTAGGGGTGGCAGATAATATCGACAGTATCAGCATCATACTAAGGCTGATAATACTTTCTCCTCTCATGTGACTTACTGCTCTACCTACTCATTAGTTGGCTGTTTAGTGCTTTTTATAATTATCTCTGTAACATCCTTAAAAATGCTTTAGCCTCATTTAGAGCGTGCTGTAGATGATACGATTTTGATAAATTAAGCAATAATCAGAAAACATTTTCAGTGTTCTGTAATTTTCTATTAAGTTGCAGTTACAGTGACGCAATTTGCTCTGCTACAGTTCACACTGAGTTAGCCTTGTTTTCATTAAAAACCTCATTATTTAGAGATTTATAACTCATCCATAGAAATATGCTCTGGGGTGAAACCTGACTGTATTTTCAACTCAAAAGCAAACTTTAAAAAAAATGTTCATCTGGTTTGTGTTTTGTGATTTTTAAAGAAAGCCATTCTATCTACTTACATGTTGTGTATTCTTGAACTCAAAATAGGATTAATTTTAGAAATGTGTTATTATTTATAATAATAATGCTTGCTATTATTACAACTACTACTTACGTAGAGAGGACAGCACTGAAGAGTACAGATAATAATAAAAGTGAAGGTATTCACTTAGAAGAATACTTAGAAAAATAACTCCCCCACATACATTTAGTAGGTGAATGAGATTAATTTTCCTAATTTCTGTATGCTTCCCTTTGGAATACTGCAAGGCACATATATGGAAACAAGCTATGGTGGTGTGCATTATTTGCCAGAATGATTTCCTGTAGCTTTCTCTGAGAATCTGGACCACTTACTGGACTAACTGGTGCTTCGACCTCTATTCATTCCTTTGTCATATGTGGCTAAATCAACAGAAGAGGGAAGCTTTGAAACAAGAGTGGGCAATTATAAAAGCAAAATTAAGATAGGAGCACAGCATTTGGGCAGTACTGGTAGGCAATTTATAAAACACAGGCACAACATGCAAACCAGAAGCAGGCACACTATGAAAACCAAGGCTGCAAATGCTGGTGAAGAACATGTGTGGTGTCAGTATGTTTGGGGCTTGTGAGTGGGATTATCAGAAGTTCCTTCTGATCTTTGGTAGCTCCCCTGGATCATAGGGGTTTATCGGCTTCCTTTATGCACCACCTGAGGGCCTCACTGAAGGATGAGATCCAGCAGTAAAGTCCTTCATGAAATCTTCTGAATGCTCCACAGACCTTTGGGAGAGGACCCCTGAGTTCAGGGCATCTGAACTGGAGACAGTTTATGAAAATTTTCATTCTAATCTGTTTCTTATGAACTTGTTTCGTATCAAAATAATTTTGCAGGGTTTCTTTTTAGTTTGTTGCCTGTATTTGTAGATTCACGACACTTAATACTGTGTATTCAAGGAATTGGCAGTGCCTTTTTTTTTTTCCTTGGGACACATGTTCAGCCAGTTTGAGCTCACAAATACGAGTTCTGTGTTCCTACTTGGGTGGGTAAAGTCATTTGTCCCTGACAAAATTAGACCACTAATTATAGTGACTATCTTAAAATTGCTTGAAAATTTGGTAAAAAGCACGTATACTGCAGGCA
>VZSV01000044.1:4876686-4897675 GCA_013398735.1 Nothocercus julius | reverse complement strand
GGGTGGACTCTCTCAGTTAACAACATGCAACCTTCAGGAAAAAAATGATCCTACATAACTTAAGACATCAAGCATAAAATATAGAAGCCGCATTTTCAGCATCTACCTTATTTCCATATCCATAAGAACAGGAATAAAAAGCACTAGCATTTTACATTGACTCAATGTCTAATCCTGAGCATTGCCTCTTTATGTTCCTTATGAACTCTTGCCAACTTTCTGGGTCGGAGTAGCTGGAAAAAATTCTTGTCAGCAAAAATTGAGGAACTAGTTATCTTAGTGAATAATGGAAACATCTCCTCTCCGTTTGTGTAGCAAATTAATGCTACCTCAGTGGAATGGACTTGGCAATTGTGAGGAGAAGTAACGCTTTGAGACAGAAATTTCAGCAATGAACCTTTTAGAAATGGTAGTCTAGCAGGAAGTTTGTTCAGCGCACATGTATGATATAAAAGAAACACTGATAGCATTGGGATATAAACTTGATTTCATTGCCACATAAACAGTAGTAAAACAGTTTTTTTGTTTTTTTTTTTCTGAAATCAGGACAAGTAGATTGCTTTTAAGTAGTGTTTGGGATTGATGTTGGAGAAGAGAAATACCCGAATGAGAATTATTGATGCAATAAAAACGAATTCAAATATTATTCCCCAGCTTTGCCCATTTTACAAGCAAAGTTAGAAGACAGGATTCTCCAGGGGAATAAACATTGACTGAATTAAAATTTGACATTTTCAAATAGACATTTTGTGGCTTTACCTCTGTTTTCACAGAAGTCAATGGCTTTGCCTGAACTGAATACCATCAATCTGGTAGTTGCACGTTTGCAGTTTAGATTCTCTTGCAATCCCACTTTTTAGGGGTGAATGTTCAGGCATTTGAAGGTGCTTAGGAAGTTAATTTTCCCTAGATACCTGCATACCTCTGGATCTACCTATCTACATATTCAAATAATGTATCACAAGGATGGTGGTGTCTAAGTTCGAGGGAGCAATGGCTGCCTCCTTTCAAGGGCCATCCCTGATGGAGAAAAGAGGCTGTAACATCAAAAAGCAGATACATGTAAGAAAGCTGAACATGACCACAGCAGCCCTATATCTCAGAGCTGTAGAAACTTAGTGAAATCACAGGGATGTAACAGCAGACATTAGAACAGCAAAAATGAAACTGTGAGGAAATAAAAGAGTTTAGCTTCTTTCAGTGTTGATTCTTTTTTTTTAAAAAAGCAAATTAAATAGAGACATGCAGCAGCCATGGCTATTTCTCAGAAATGGATTTGCACAATTTTGGTGAATCTGTAGTGGTAACAGATCTAGCCTATGGGCTTCATAATGGAGTGACTCAGCTCCTGATTAAAAGAAAATATAAGACTCATAGTCTTGAGACCACTGCAAAGCAAATGCTGTGATGAAGGATGCACTGCTGCGCTCCATGCCTGCAGGCAAGAAGGGACCAAGGAATTTCTCTGTACAACCTCACTTCTCATCTAAGATAAATCAGAATAGCCCACGATGTGTGGTTCCTGGGGAATCCTCTGGCTAAAATGTCTCCCTCCCGTGAATCCCCGGCCAGCTCTGTGGATAGTGCAGTGACAAGGCAGAGTTGAGTCTTACAGCAGGGTGGTCTGATGGCCTAAGCAGTCTTTTCCCCTCTGAGGTCTCGCAGTCCCAGACAGGAAAGGATTACATTTTTTTAGAAGATGCTATAAGCCTTCTTAATGTGTGTAAATCCATCTGTGAATACGCTGTGATGTCCACACATGCCAGTAAGAGCTCATGTGCGGGAATTTCCACGGTTATGTTCCCAAGAGCATTTTTTTAGGGAGAGAAAAGGGGACTATTGCAGAATCCTTGAATCCCCCTGCTGCGCCAGCTGCTTCATCACACTTATGAGAGGGCAAGAACACTCTTGCACTCTTCTTTTGCTGTGATGGGCCCCTCGCAGGTCATGCACTTGGGACACATCTGGCTCTTTGGGTCACAGCAAGCGTGCTCCAGTTCACTGGCGATGTTTGCCTCCATAGCCAAGAGGGACACAGCCCTGTAGAATCTCCCACCATCTGGCACTTGTTTCCCTTGCCCTGCCCTGAAAAAAGTGGAATGCACCTAAAAGATCTTCAACCACTGCTGTGTGGGGTAGACGGAGGCTGAGCTGGAGGGAGGAACTTATGCGTCTGAGAGTCAGAGAATACGTGACTGATGAAGGTTTTTTTTTTTTTTTTTTTTCCTGAGGAGGAAGGAAATTGATGACTTTTAAAGATTTTTTTCATTTGTTGATCTGGATCAGAGAACACAGGAAAGTATATAACCAGGCAGATGTTGCATGATTTGCTGACAAAGGAGATTGTTTTTCTGCTGGAGCCCTAGTTAAAATTTCAGCAGCAAATCACTGATTAGATAAGAAATGAGGTATTTCAGATGGAAGGCAAAACACCTTGTCATATTTATCTGAAGTGTCAAAATATAGATCGGTGGCTGTGCAGCTAAGCCATACCGTGCTGGCTCATCATGGTTTATTCCAAGGCAAGGTTTTCCCTGTCATGGAAGAACCATTCCAAGAATCATATGCTATAAAGTCTTCAAATTGATGGACCTATGTAGAATATCCATAGTGTGTGTGCACTGGAGTGACTGTGCCTGGGGTAATGTAAAGGAAAGATGACGTGTTCACATGCCATTTCAGTCCTTGCAACCGCTTGTGTAACATTCTCATCTGGGTATGTCTTAGCAGTCCTGCATACAATCTGGGAAAACAGATTCCAGCAGAACTCTTAAAAAGTTAGAAAAAAAAAAATGCATGTGAACTTTCTTTGAAAGGACTCACTGCTTCAATTAAGAATAGCTAGGCAAGATATTTTTCTCTTAAATTGCTAGGCCGTTCAACCAATACAAACAGAAGAGAGATGAAACCATAGAAATACTTGTGTTAGATGTCATTTGACTAAACCGTATGTCTATATTTAGTTCTTTTGACTTGTCCTATGAGGCATTCTCTCTGGACCATTCATCATTTTGCTAGCTTTTGTCTGGGTATTTTCCCATTGTTGGCAGTTTTTTGGCAGTGCTATACATAGCACTATCATGAGTATGCCAAGGATTTGTATTCACCAGAGAAGTGCATTAAGTGTGAACTTAGGTAACTCAGCAAGGCTTGAGAAATGCCCTGCTAAATTATCTACATTCACCTAAGCTGACAAACCACCTGCCATGTTCCTCTGGAGTTACTGTCTAGGAAAGTGGACAGTAATGTCTGCAACTTCCAGCTGATGAGGTTACTTTCTAATGAAGCCAAGCCTACCAGTGGTCTTTCTTTGATGATATTAAATGAATTGAATTTCTCTTTTCAAAATATAGTGTCATATGCTAAATTCATATATATTTTCGCAAAGAGAATGGAAATTTGCTCATTGAAGGCTCTTCAGTCTAGCAGTTGAAGAAACAATAAGACTCACAGTTGGAAGCTAAAACTCAGCAGATTTAAGATAAAAAAAGAACTTAACAAAAGTTCAATTCATCACTGGATTTTTGGATCATTTTTTAAAAGTTATTTTTTCAAGCAAATATTGAAGATGGCCCTCACAACACAGGGAAGGACTAGAATAGCTTCCAGAATTACCTACAAGGTGGCAGAAAAAGAAAATAGTAATGGTTTGGTTTTCAACAATTTTCAACAATTCGAAGTCACCATCACCACTAATAAAAAGCATTTCTGGTGTAAAATGGAAGCTTTTCAGTTGCAAATGGGGATAATCTGAACAGATAAAGCTCTGAGCAACCAGGACTGATCTAATAGTTCAAATAGTTTAGAGCAAGGCAAAAGGTTGGACTAGATACCTCCTAAGGTCCATTCCTGCCTGAGTTATTCTGTTACCTGCATGATTCTTCAATTCTACAAAAGCAAGGGCTATGTTAGCTAGTCACTCAGCATGCTTTGTGGTTGTAGGTTCAGACACCCAAATCTAAGCATCTGAAATGTGTGTGTCTGAGTGTGAGCTGAACGGCCAAGCTCCCAAAATAGTCAAGAGAGATCAAGTCATTACAGAAAATGGGATTTGCAGAGGATCATATCAGGAGATGAATAGCTGTCTAGGTGCTATTGACTGTAATGAAGACACACACTCATACCTGAAATTGTGGACACTTAAATTGTGGAGTCTGGTTCTGGAGCTGCATCCCATCAATCAGCACTGTGACATGGCAATGAAAAAGACAGATACTTCTTCAAAACGGGTTGCACAAAATATTCCTTTTAGAGCTGAAGTGTTAATGTTATTTTGCAAGGTCCTTCTGACATTTCTATGTTTTAATTGCAGTTAACCGTCTTCAAGACAAATGGAATCAAATTAGATGAAGCGGAAGGAAGGACTTCTGAAATGATCAGTAGAATCTCACAAAAATCTTACCACTCATAAGGATTTAAGACTTCTTTTGATCCTTTTTTTTTTTTTAAATACCCTAATGAGGAATGTAATTTCTCTCTATAGATAGTCACAGGTTAAAAACAGGATGACATGAAGGGAACAGTGCTGACTGTATGGTAGTTAAGTGCCTTAACTACCAGATTTCTTTGAGATTTGATATAACTTAATTGCCACTCAATATTTTTGCTAGAATCAACCCTGACCAGGCTTATAAAAACCATTACAAATTCTGCTTAAGTAAGCACATATTAAGAGTTAAAATTCTTTTGCTAGAAAATGTTAGAAAAGACTGCACACACGAAACAGAATCTCGGTTGTAATCTGCTAGTGTTGTTATACTTGCACCTTTCTTATACTCGAAAAGCAATAAAAGCACCAGAATTCAAAGGTGTCATGCTGAGCAAATTTCCAAACATCCTTTATATAAGCCATTTCATGCTCCAATAGATATAATTACATGTTCATTACAAGCATATCACAATATATTTGGGCCTATTCCATTGGTTAAACATCAGTTGCTTATGTCACTCCTATATTTACAACATAATTAGGGGATAGTGGCCTGACTGGTAGCTTAACAAACTCCTTTGTGCTGTTACTGATAACCTCTTAAATCTCTTAGTAGGTGCTTCCTATCACCCATTCTCCACCAGAGTGCTAAATGCATTACAGTGAACTAAAGCATTTCAGGGTGGTTTTGCTCTTTATATGAATAGAGAAGAACAAATGCCAACTTCTGTGACTCCCTCCAGAAAAAAAAAGCCAAGTGAAAAGTGGTAGCTGTAGAACTTTTCTAATCAAAGCAATTTCATATTTTTTTACAATTAATAACCACAAGTTGCTAGTTATTCACAGTGCTGGTTTTGCTCTGCATTGGAATGTTCTTTTTGGCTGTTCTTCTTGTTCATCATGGATAACTGGCCAAATTTCTTGTCATTTGTTTCTCTGGTCATTGCCTTGCTCTTAACCGTCGGTAAATGCTGCACTTCACTTATGAACTGCGTCTGCATCTAGAAACACTTGAGGTTCAAGTTAAACCTTGCAAACCATGTGTTGGGCTTAAGATGTTTACATCTTTGCGATACATTAGAGGTAGCACTGCACTGGCACACATTTTATGTAGGTTCTGTTTTTAGCAAGACCACTAAATAGACAGTTGCCAGTTATGCAAAAATACCTGTATTTGGGCCAAACGTTGGTGAAGACATAGTGAATGACGCACATAAGGCTTTTTAGTTCAAACAACAACAGTCACTGTTGGTACGGGGTGTAACGGTTCCCAAAACCCAAAATGTTCTTCAAAATGTTTTTGTTATAATGGTAGGCATTTAATTATCACTGTCTTTTATGGAGATATGTATATATATATTTGCTTAATTGTTATCCTTATTAACTCATTAACCTGATTTTATATTTCATTAAGTTGATGGGATGTTTCATCCACAATTAAACTATGGAATCATAAACTATCATCAACACAATCTGCACCCCTTCCTTTATATGCCCTTTCATTTAGCTTGTCTAAAACATTAACCTCTTAATTTTGAATTTTAGGTGTGGTTCTGTTTGAAACTGCACAAACCTGTGTTGCTGTCATTGACCCAGCACATATTTTAAGCCTTTCTAAAACAAATTTTGGAATACTTCAATATGGGAGATACCTTTTCCTACTTTTATCTATAGGTAAATAGAGGTGTTGGCAAAATGAGACCTGTGAAAAATGCAATGTAAGTTTTTGTGGCTTGGCTCCATGCTTTTGGGAGTCTGAACTATAAGCAGAGCTTAGTCTCTAAGGAAACTCTCACAAAAAATCTTTCTTTTTTGATTCAGAAACTTGCATTCAGTCTCCAAATGTATGGTTATAAACTAGCCATGAGTACATTTGGAGTGAAAAGTTTCCTAATGACAGAGTTATGGGGTCCTGGAATAGATTCCTAAAGGAAAAGGTGGGAACATATGAACTAGTTAACCCAGAAATAATTTTGTAAATTTGAAACAGAATATTGGGTATCCTTGCTCACAAAAGCAAGATGGGCTCATACGCAGAAGATCTTATCTGGTTCTATAACCTGTGTTTCTAACTCAGAAAATCCCTTTGGTTCAATTCTACGTCAAGTCAGGCTTTCTTACAGTGGTCCCTTGTGGATTTACAAACTATGAATTGTGCTGAACAGCAACTTCTCCTTTCACTGTCATGTTATTTTTAAATATTTGATTTTGCTGTCTAGTATAGACATACAAATTTGCAAAGATGATAATTTACAAGCAACTGAAAAGCTCACATTAAGAAGGAGAACAGGTGAAGGTGGTCTGAAGATCTTTACTTTGACATTTTGCAAGTAAGTTAAGGAAATGCAAAAAAATGCCTGAGTATCAAGAAAATTTTTCCAACATTTAGGTTTTATTAGACTGTGGAAGAGATCGAAGATGTTAATTATACCTAGGCTTAACACTAATTCTTGTGGCAGCCCACTAATTGCCTTCCCACAATTTGATGAATAGATGGCTATCATTACCCTTTGTTTATAGACCTCCACACTAAGTTTTCAAGAGGAAAAAGCCTTTATTCCATTCCTGGCCCTAAGAGAGACTACATCAGTGACAGCTGCTCTCAAAGAAGGAAATTGTCTGTGCCAATTATAGCGAGTCAGGAAGGAAGCCAGCTAAAACCTCTTATAAACACCAACGAGACTAAGTATAACTGGTTTATTCTGCTTACTCTAGTGAGGTCAACTTTTCCTGTCCAGTTTTTGAAGAACTTCATATATATTGGGCAGAATATATATATTGGGCAGAGAGATTTTATCAAACTGTACTTCAAAATGCTGTCTGAGAGCTTAACATATATTTGGTCTGCAGTCAATATCTGTTATATCTGTTATATATCGTTCTACTCTATGGATGAAACTGGCCCTACATAAAAGTCCAGCACAAGGATTAGCAAACACTTGAAAATATCCTTTGTTCCTATGTTGAAAGAAGCCCATGTGCCTTCTGCTAGGAATAGTTTTCCATCAGCACTGTGAAGTGTTGTTCACACAGGTATTTATTAGGCAATGGAAAGCTGCTTAATTATCAATAGCAAACTGTGACAGAATACCTAATACATGGGCAGGATGTTGGAAGAAAGTCTCCTCCTATTGTAGAATTCCCAGGGCAGATCCCTCTTCTGCAGGGGTGGCACTGGGTATCATCCCCAATACAGGCTGAAGTTTGATCCATGGAGGAATAAAGTCTGAGTGAATAATTGAGTTTTATTGCAAAGTCCAAATCTAGAAAGCTGATGTAGGTAATGCCAAAAAGAAAATATTATTTTTCCCCTTTTAAATAAAGTGAAAAAAAGCAATTCAAAAGCAACATCTACAAAAGCAGTACAAAGGTAGCTATCACCACCCTCCTTGATCAATGCGAAGGTTGTTCACCCCACGTGTGTAATGTCTAAGTAGAAATACTCCTGTTGCATGATAGGATTTAAATCTGCATGTCCCATCTCCAAGACGTGTACCTTATCTGTTACGTGATAGACACGCTGGGGCAGGTACTGTTTGCATAAGCAGGAACATTAACTTGGAAGCAGGGCCTGAAACCCTGTTTATTTCCTTGGTGGTTTGCACAGCAGATTATAGTTTAATTCATGCACATTGGTTGTTTTTTTTTTCTTTCTCTTTCCCCAACCTGATGAATAAAGAACTCGAATCAAGACTCAGCAGTTTGCATGGGAGAAAGTAGGAAATGGCTCATGCCGGAATACAACACAGCACTGCGTTCACTTAGAAAGAGCCAAAAGTTCCAGCCTTTTCTGGGTGGAGGAGCAGCCCAAACCCTGTTTTACATACTAAATAAACTACCCAGTACAGAGGAGAGGATGAGGTTGAAATCCAAGTGCAAAGGAATGTTCTGCTCACCCACAACTTGGGTCCATCCCACATTTATACAAACTTCCAGGCTGCATGCATTTTGTCACAAATCCAAATAAATGTGCCCATCTTCAATAATAAGTATTAATGTTCTTAATGATGCCTGATATTTGTTTATGGAGACCAACCAGTTTGTTCATTTGTTTTCTTTTTCTCACAGAGTTGCTTTCATTAATTTCTTTGTTCATTGAACTGCATGATTCTATTACTGCATTTACTTTTAAAACTTCCTTTCTCCATTCAAAATAAAACAAGAAGACACAGATGTGATTTTAGAATCAAGGACCCAAACAGAGCATTGCAATAGAATATAATCAAGGCATCAAACACAAAGTTGTTATTTAGAAGATGTAATACAAGCAAGAGTGCTTCCTTGAATATGACAGCAGAGATAAGGATAGTACAGGTGGCATTGAGATATCAGAGAAAAAAGTCAAGCTATGGTAAGAGTGGCTATGACAGTTACAGCATTTGGCATTTTCTTTTTGGGACATTTACATCATGAATGAGTTTATGATAATAAATCAAAGTTTGGGTAAGCATTTCCTTCACAGCATGCTGTTCTCCTTACCTCAGGACGATCTGTTTCTCCTCTACAAAGCAATGCCCGTGCACTTTCTATACAGAATGCTTAAAAGCCAACGGCTTCTTTTCATTTGAGAGCTCATTCCCTTTTCCAGCAATATCATAATCTCTCGGGTTAAAAAAATGATTGTGCTCTCCTATTTTTACTATTATTTTGTGTCATCGGGCTCTCAACTTTATTTAGTGCTTTTGGTGTTACTGACATAAAAATAATTGCTTATGACGTATAACTTGCTGAAGTAACCTGGGAAATGTGTGGCAGGGGCAAGGCTTGGAAGGATATTTCATTCTCTTCCTTTCTCTTCTGTTGTCCCGCTAAGAGCCTGCTCTGACCTTTTAGAGGAAAACGGGTAAATGAAAAGATTCCGATTCTTGGAAATGGAGTTAAGATGTGGAGGGATATCACAGAAAACTGCAAAAGAAACTTTCAAAAATAAAATCATACTTCTTCCCGAGCAATAGAACTATACTTGAATACATATGCTTTGAGGGTAATTATGAAAATAATTTCTATATTGCTATAATACAGGTAGAAAAACGGATAGCAAACATTTAACTTTTTTTTTGTAAATAATGTTTTTTTTCATAGTCACTTCCTGAATGAACCACTGGATGTGTTGTTCTGTCCTTTTAACTGAGTGGAACTCAGCAGGAACCTTTTAACTACCCTTTTAACAGAGTAGGACTCAGAATAGGTTAGTTTAAAAGCCATAAAGTGACTTGTTGACTCATGGCAAAGAGAGAAACATTTATTTTTCCCATTTTTAAAACTATTTTTTATTGTTGTTTTTGTATTCTTTCTTTTTTGTGGTTGTTGTATTTTTTTTTTTTTTTTAAGATGGCTAAAACTTAACACTGGGCTAAAGTGTTTATTTACAAGGAGAACCATGATCACCTAGGGAACAAGACTGTTTATTTCCATTCAAATTCTCTTCAGAAAGTCAAAGGCTATTGCACAGAGCTAAGGCAGGAAGAATAAATTTTGGGAATATCAGCCTATGAGTGAATTAAGCATTTATGTTTGTTACATGTACCCAGAGATGTAGAACTCAAATGCTGCTGCAAATCATGGATCCACCAACTCAGACAAGTGAAGTTTAGAGGGCTGTTTCATTCCCCTTTGTCCCTCTCCAGGCAAAATTTCTCCTTTTCTTTACATGCCGTATATACAGTGATGTGAATCACAAAATTCATATAGCTGGGCTGGGGACACACTTGTGCTGAAATCAGTGAATAGACTGCATTAGTAGGCATATCTCCTCTTTGACCATTAAAAATGCAACTCTCAGGAAAATATAAGAATATGGAAGCTGAGATGCTAGCCTGCTAAGCTGTAAGATTTACCTTCATTTTGTATTACTTTAGATGTAGACAGATTTTTAACAGCCGCTTGCTTTCAGCTCCATTAACCTTTTATAAAGAATCAATCAAAGTTATCCATAGATCCCACACTGAGAATTGCTGTGAAATTGGTTGCCCAAATGTAGACATCGGGTGTCATTTTAGAGCACCCTGCTTGCTCTCCAGATGTGGCTCCAGAAAGGCATAGAAATCCTTTGAATCCTGTATGATACCTACTTGCCATATGCAGACGTGCCAAGTGTTGTAAAGCATTTGAAGTTGCAAGTAGGTTAAAGCCATTGAATCTGCCTTTAACACTTAACTGTTCTTTCAAAAATGTACTCTTTTTCTTTCTTGTCCTTTTTTTTTTGCTTATTTTTGGAAGCAACTATCCTGTTTTCCAAGCAGAAGCTATACCTCTACCGGTATGTAAGAGGTTGTGATCCAGGTTCCTTTGCAAACAGATTTAAGAAGAATTGAATTTATACTGCTTTAGGAGGCAAGGAACAGAAAAAAAAAAAAAAAAAAAAAAAAAATCTGTGGCTTCCAGTGGTTGAAGTTATTTCCCACCAGACTACAAGAAACCAGACTTCCCTTGGGTCAAGGATGATAGCCTTCTCATCCTTTGAACAAGCAAGTGATTTTGGCACCTTTCAAAGAAGCCTGTTTGTGAAATTTTCACTATTCTGGGACAAAACTTTCCATGGTCACAGGATGCAATTTTTGTGGTATTTGGATCCCAACATCAAAGTACCTGATGTTCCTTGGGATGCTACGGAAAATCTTGGGCATCAGGTTGACATGGTCAACCAGTACATGGTAAGGAGAGGTTCAGAGGATCATTGACTTGGGAAATGTGTTGTAACAGGTAGGATGGGGGAATGGCTTCTTTTTCCTTTCCAGTTGCATTTACAGTAGTGGACTGAAATTCACGTCAAGAATTTAAGACAAGTTATCTTCTCATTTTCAGCTAGTTTTATTGTTGGAATCATCAGCCAAGACCTCTGCTGAATCGTTCACTGTCTTCCTTGACTACTCTGCATGCAAGTTATACCTGTTACGGTGTTTTTCTCTTTGCAAATGAAAATTCAGTTGCAATTAGAAAAAAACTGTTCTCTCATGCACATAACAATTATCCAGTCAGGGAACAATATTGCATTTCTGTCAAAATTAATTTTTTTACTTCCTTTAACTTTTCCTCTCTTGCTACAGCAAAAGCATTGCATAATGAACCCTTCATGTTTAAATATCCAGAGGGAGGTGCTTGAATAAATATTTTTAATTGCTCTTTTTGTGTTTCACAGAGGTGAGATTCCCAGAACGAAAAAGGTCTAGAACATTTTATTATACTCATCTCTCTCTCATGTTTATTTTTATGGCACCATCACTGATAGGACACCGCCATTCCCCAGGCAAACAGAAATTGTCCCTGGACACCGGCAATATTAGAAGTATAGTACGAAGATTTCAGTTGCAGACACTGGAGATATTACTCGATGCTAGCAAAACATCAAACACTTTCCAGCTGTAATATCTGACTCAGTAACATTTTGTTTGTCTGCTTCAAGATGCTACTTGGTAAAATTCTATCTTTTAAAAGCAAGAGCTGTTTTCATTTTTAATTATTATGTTCAATTGCTTGTTTTCCACAAAAAATCTTTATATTTTGGAAGAATGAGTCAAATTCATAAAGTAAGGTTTTCTTGCTACTACACATTAATAATTTACCTGTGTGTAAAATTAATCAACATCTGTCACATGTTTTACTTTAAGAGGAAGGAACAACCACTTTGGATCCCAAAGTCCTTCCTTTGTCTTCCCCAAGTTTGCAGCTCTTAATGAGGCCAGCTGAAATTTTTCCTTCTTTTTATTCTCTATTTCCTTCTTTTTATTCTCCAATATCTTTCTATTTAGATATGGTTAAACTTCTTAACCTTAAGAATTCCAGGTAATTTTTTTGCTCCTTTCTGCTTTCTTTAAGACACAATAAGAATGCAGATGCTCTTGTCACTTCCTGTTTCATGTTTTGTAAATAAAAAAATAATCATTTTCAAATATTGAAATTAAAATCTCTTATTTTAAGGATAAGGATATATGTATACTCTATGTATGCATAGAAATTCTCTAGAGTAACTTAGAAACTGAAATAAAAAAACAGCAATGGAAGATCTTGGAGAGAAAATCAAGCAGTCCTTCCAGCTGAAAGATCATCTCTGTTCTTTTCCTTCTTTCCTTATCCTATAATCCTTTTTTTTTCTCTTTTCTTTTCTCCTCAATTCTTTTTTTTTTTTTTTTTTTTTTTTTTTTTTTTTTTTTTTTTTTTTTTAATTCTTGAACTGTGAAAGAACCTGCACTGTGACCCTTTACAGAGCAGGAGACCAAAATTACAGGTTGCTTTCCCAGGACTTAGCACTGAAGACGACTGGGCAACCCCTTCAGAGTTAATAAGGAAATAATGACCACCCAAGAGATGCACAAGCAGGAGGTCACCAAGTTAGTTCCCGCTCACATTAGCATGAAGGGGAATTTTGCTGTTGAGTTTAGAGGGAGCAGAAGTGGGTCAAGCAGCAGGCAGGATGAGTTTCGTATGAGATTCTCGGCAGCTTTCGGCTGCTTGCACACGTGTTTGCAGTTGAAAGGAAAGGACCGTGTGCGAGCGCCAAGGGGTGGGACACTGTCCCAGAGAAGCGATAACTCTCAGCACCATGACTTCTTCTACATTTCATCAGAACTAAAATGTAAAGCCGCATAATCATCCTAAAACTTACAATTTGAAGACAGGAAAGACAGATGACAAGAGAAACATCTCCTCTGTCTCCTGAATCATGCCCTGTTTATGTGCTTGGTGCAGTTCTGCAACTGCCTAACCTGTCTGAAACGTCTAATGCTTTTCTGTGTATCCAAATGTTATTGCCCTAGGACCAGTTATTTTTCTCAAGGGAAAAAAAGGCCAGAGGGGGAAAACTGTTAAATAATCTAGATGAATTGCTTCTCATGTTCTGTTCATAGTCTGATTTCTTACTCCTTGTGACGTGGCTGGTTCCTCTTGTACTCCTAGACATCTGAGATGGCCACGTCAGATTTAGACATCAGACTTCTAGATGTTTGAGGATAGGTGCGAGTAGATGGTATTCCTTGGTAGAGCTGTCAGGTCTTTGCTCATGCTGCCTCTGAATGGAGGCAGAGATGGAGCTGTATCATGTTACTTGACACACAGATGCATTTTTATTCCTCCTGCTGCTGCTTCACCAGTCATGCATCAAGCCAAAGATGGGGCATATAAAAGTGGTCCAAGATTATCTTTCTGGGAAAAAGCAAGAGGCATTAGAGCTTAGAAGAGTGACTGGCAGAGGGCAACATGACTGCTGGAGAAGCTGCACAATCAGGAAGCAGAGACAGGCAAGAGAGCTTGCCCCAGTTTGGGACCATCTGGCCAGTGTATAAATCCAGCGGCTGGAGATCAGAGGAAAACAGCTGGAAAATCCGCAAAACGGCCAACAATCAGCTGCACAAAATTGGCTAAAAGCCTGCCAGATTGCTGATGGTTTTATAGCAATCTCTACTCCTTTTTCAGGGCTGGCAGCTACCAAATCCAGTGAGAGCTCTGCTGCAGAGAAAGGATGAAGGACAAGCCTGTATCCCTGCTTTTCAAGTACCTGGGGGAGCACCTGGATGTCGCCAGAGTGGGAACTGGGGAGACTGTTGTTTTTGGTTGCCAGTTCAGAGCTAGACTCGAGGTATTTAAAAATCCTCTTGGAACTCAGGTGAGGAGAAGTCGAAGTGCTGCGCTCTCTGATATGTCCCTGGGTCTAACATTTATCCGTCAGTAACCATGGGGGAAGCGCAAGAGGTTGTGTTTGATTTATGGAAGATCACAGGAAATTTGGATGACAAATATGTATTTCTTTACCCCTTAGCTGTCATCCCTTCTTCCATCACATTCCCCCTCTGCTCTTTGTAAAGGGTTGGTTTTTTACATATCATGGTTCCACCGAGCTGGTGGGGAACTTTAGATCTCTGTCTGAGGTGGGACTACATGGAGCCAGTCCATCTCCCCAGCCCCTGACTCCAGAGCTGGTGCATCTGCACTGACAAGCATTCAGAGAATCCTTGCTTGTCTCAAAGGAAAGGTGCTATATACAGGATGAAAATCCTGTGGAGAAATGTACATGAGATGAATTATTACATACCTTTTCCGTTATAATTTTTAGGTCCCTATCACATAACCTTACAGCTAACCCACATTCTGCAGCTATTATTACAGACATTATTATTGCTGCTGAAATCCCAGCCAGAAGGAGGTAGATGGCAGAGACAGGGTATGGCAGCAGAATGAAGTGGTCTATGAGGGCTCCGTGTGGACAATGCTGCTCCATAGCTTTATGTGTACATACAGTGCATATGTGGGGCACTTACTAACCTTATTGAACACAGACCAAATGAAGAATATGACATGATTATTCACAATTGCCGCTAGATGGAGAGCTTTAGACAAACTCTGCATCCAAATGTATGCAGCGATTCCAAGATTTAAGGCTGGAGGGTGCCAGTATTACCCTCAAGCCTGAGCTCCAGCAAACAAAGAGCAGAAAATTTTGCTTAAAGTCTTCTTCTCAAGGTCAACATCCCTTACTGTGCTGAAACATTGCTTCTCAAAAAACAGATGCCCTTTATTTAAAGACCTCAAACCAGAGAGTATCTATTGCATCCACATTGAAGCTGTCAAATAGTTGTTTAAAATATGCACCTCATTTCAGCTGAGAATTCTAGTCATTACATCTATACCTTTAATTGTCTTTAAAACTGTGCCTGTAGTTCATTTCTGACCAGTATTACCCTGAGCTGGTGTGGCTAGTGCTTGTCTGTATTACTGGGGAAGATGTGTTCAATATGAGTTTCAATGCTTTGTATTTTTAATTTTCATCTTTGTTTTGTTTTAAAAGCACTAATTCTCCATTTAACACAGTTTATAAGGAGGAACAAAAAGCTTTGCTAAAGTCTTCTGCTATTAATTTAACAACTTCCAAGGAGAATTTAGTGCTGTCTGGTTTAATTTAAGCAGGGTTACCTTGAAATGCAGCATTCCTGACTACAAATTCCTATTTCAAACAGAGATGCTGAAAATCAAAGTCATCAAATCATTCCACCAAAGTGCAAAGTAATGCTAAGAACCCTGCTTCTGTCTTGGCCATTGCCAGCTCAGTGAATTATTTGCATTAGGAAACTGAATCGATACAGCTGCTTCACCTCACAAAGTCTTCTCTCTGCAAAGCTTTCCCTTCAGGGAGAAATATGTGTAATATATGCACAGTAGTTTTTTGTTTTTGTTTGTTTTTACTTCAAAACACCTCAGATACTACCTCTGTTCTCAGTTCAGTTCCACTTCAACATCAGGTTGTGTATAGCTGATGTGAGTTCCCAGAAAGTCATACAGAGGCTTTGGGAGCTGAAACTCAAATAAATGAAACCCAACCGTGAGTTTTATGCTAGCAGCGTTTGTGATGGTTCTTTCCCTACCTATGGTGATAGAGGACCTTTTCCTTATGGACTGGGGACTCTACCCCCTGCGTGCTGCAGGGGAGTGGACCTGTCTGCTCATTGAGGCTCAGTCTTTTCATTTACGCCAACCCTGCCCAAGGTTTCAGCAAGCCACAGGAGCTTTTCATCTATCTCCTCCCAGCCTGAGCCAGTCTGTCCACCCATGATGTTAGGAGTAGTAAATTTAACAGGGAGGATGTGACTGGGACTTGCTTCCTTGCCTTGTCCACTCATGTGTTCAAGAGGGGCGTCATGAGACAGTGCCCACCCGCTCCTCAGATGCCATCTGGGAAGTGACGGATGCTGGCAGGCATGTTCTCCTTGGTGTCCTTCCCCAATTCCCTTGCCACTCATGGCTGAGCCACTGACCCTCACATACCTTCCTCCTTTTCCTCCTCTTTGTTAATTCCCCGCATGTCTCTTTCCTTCTGCCTTCTTCTCCTCTCTTAGGAGAGCTCTATCCTGACCAGAATAGCTGGTGTCCCTGTGGTCTTCTTTGGCTTGATGGCTTCTGAGGCTTACAGAAAACACCTTTTGGAAGGCTCTGCCACAAGGCAGATTGCCAGATTGCCAGCCAGATCTGACTGGTGAGGCTGCCTCAAGCCCCACTGACATCAAATAGATGCAGAGTGCTCTGTACTTTGCAGAGTTAGGTCTGCAGAAGGTCTCCAATCTGTCAAGAAGGATGAAGGCCTTGTATTATTGCTATAAAGGGTCCAAGGAACTGAGTTTTCTGAAACAAAAAACCAAACAAGCTATTTTGATGACATCTCTGTTGAAGGAAAAAAAAAAGGACATAACGATATTTCTCTCAGTGATACATACCCTATTTAACAAGATGAGGTTATGTGGAGTGTAACTTGTGGTGCAGGAAACTGTCTAACTGGGAGGAAAGCAGAACCTGGTACAAGTGAAGGTACATGATGACTGAGAGAGGCAAATGCAATGATGGCTGGAGATACTTCAGCTGCTCAAGAGGAGGAAAGATCTAGAGATCCTGGGGAAAGTTCAGAAAAACAGGAAGGAGCAAAATTCATAGGAGAAGTCATGTTTTGCCAAACAAAATTCCCTCCTGTTGGAGGCTTATTTTTATGACCTTAATTTTGCTAAAAAAAAAAAAAAAAAAAAAAAAAAAAAAAAAAAAAAAAAGAAAAGCAAACAAAAAAACCCCCACAGCTCTGAAGCATTTGCTCTTGTTCATGCATTTATCAAATACACGAAGGGAAGTTAGACAGGAATCTGATCTTTCGGAAGTCTGCATTTTCATAAATATTTTCCTTTAGGAGTTTGTGAAATTGAATTTGGGTTGATAACCCTGCTTTGTTCACCCAGCCTTACATCCTCAGAGAGTGGTAAGAAAAATGAAAAGATTTTAACAAAATGTAATCATGGCAATTCAGTACAATGGCATGGAGACAAAGATAAGATGAGAAATAAGGTACTGTTCCCCCTGCTTTCCTTGTTCCCTTGCATAAGTGATAATTTTCATACCTTACCTTTGAAAGATATAATTACAGTAATTGGAATCTCACTATTTCTGAGCGTTATGCTGCACAGTCCTTTTCCCCTTGACATTTGTGTCTTTTTAACTATGAGATCTTTAATCCACTAAATAAATATGTAGGACCTGATTTTCTCTGCTGTGTACAGGAACTTTGTGCTTCTGAGGCAGCTAAAAGCTCCATTAGTGCCAGCATAAGCACCAACAGGAGAATTTTGCCTGGGAGAAAAAAGCGTAGTTGAAAAATCTTTTAGCACTTCTGAAGCCACAATAAGGCATGAATCCTGGGCATGGGTTATGTGTCACCTGGCGCAGTCACCAGCTCATCGTTTTGAGTAGTTAGCAAAAAAGGTGAGTCCAAAGAGAGAGGTACCTAAGAAAGAGCAAAGGGGAAAAAGGGTTTAATTCTAAATGTTCTGCTACTGTCTGGACAGAGGTCCAGCTTAATCACTTCACTGAGTTTATGACCAGGAATTTTCTTCTGCTCTGCCTTCGAGCAGAGGTAAATGGAAGCAGATACACTCTGGAGACAAGATTATTGCCAGGCCAGCCCTACAATTTGGGAAGGGCAAAGATCCATGTTATGTTCTTTACTGAACTCAGCTGCCTCTTGGCCGCTTCTCAAAGCATGGCCAGGATACACACTGTCTTCCAGTAACACCGTCCTGGGTACGAGCCAGGTTACATGACTAGCGGGTAGCACAAAGACAGACAGAGCTGCTAGAATCCGTGAGCTATAAATAGAGTAACACAGAATAAGGCTCATGCTACTAAAGCCTTTAAATAAATGATCCTGCATCTTGTGCTCATACGAAGGCAGGGACGTTTTGTGCTGCTGCAGGAAGTTGCAGGACCAGTTTCCACCCAAGAATAAGGTTTCTCCAACTTTGTTAGCTTGACACCACCAAAGCAGCAGTAACAGTAACATCAGCCACCCCTCATTGCTCTTGGGGAGGAAACCCCCACCAACTCCCATCCCCAAAGATCCTTTCTATCCTAAATCTTCCTATGAGTTGGTGTTGACCATGGCTGAGCTACTGTTCATGGCAGGTCTGGAAGACTGTTGATGAAGTGGAGCAAGTCTGGAGGGCCAGTGGGATGGCAAAGGGGCTGGGGCAAAAGGAGAGGCTGAGCAAACAGGGCTTGTTCAGCCTAGGGAAGAGATGACTTTTGCTAACAGCAAGAAGAAGTTGGTACCAGACTTTTCTCAGAGAGGCACAACAAGAGGAGAAGGGGCAAAAGACCTGAGATACAGCAGGGGAAGCTGCAACTAAATATAGAAAAAAAAAAAACCTGATCTAACTGCAGAGTTAGTTCTTCATTGGTCAGAAGTTGGACTATATGACATCCAGAGGTCCTTTTCCACCTGCATCATCTTTCTGTGCTTAACTCTACTTAGGTATGACAATTGTTCATTGATTCTTTGGCAACATGCAACATGCAAATGGTATACATACTTCTAATGGCACATGTGATATAATACTCTTTGGTAATCTCTGCTGTTAACACAAAAGAAGTAGGATTTCTTTCTGCTCTTCTCCCTGAATAATCTTCCTACCTGACCACACAGTACACTTATATCCATTGATTAGGGCTAAAACCAGATTCCTTGACTGCAATTAATATTTTACATGAATGAACTTATAAGATTATAAGTTTATTATTATTATTATTATTTTTATTTTTATTCAGTAATGGATGAAATTTATTGCTATAATTATAATTCAGTCAAGGGAACAAAGCAGAAATGGGCATACGGATCCTGCATATGTTCATGCTCTCTGGTAAGATTGATCTTAAGTAAGTCTGGCATCTTGTCATAGTCAAATGCTTTTGTTTGCAAAGCCTGTCTCAGGAAGGGTCAGATATGCCACAACAGATATCCTTAGCTCAGCTCCTCCTCAGCATATACAAGCAACTTTTGTATCCGAACTCCTCTTAAGCTGAAGCCAGCAGAAAAAGTCATGGTGCTCAAAAGCCTTAATCCAGCTCTCAACCGGCATTTCATTTTCCATTCCAAACAGAGTTTTTGTGCCTGTCCCTATTTCTTTGTGCATTGCCTTGGAGTTAGAGTCAAAAATAAGTCTCTGGGAGAGTACTGTTGGGATCAGAAGAGGAGGAGAATGACTTTGGCCCTTTTGATGCATTTTCTGCTCTAGCTATTACTCTGTGTCAATAATATATTTTTACATTTTTTTTCACTTATATTCCACTGGAATCTTTTTAATGCTTGCCAAATAACTGTGTATCTTTCAGTACAGAAATGCCATGGAAGATAATGTGATTCAGTTTCACTGAATTCAGTTTCTCTCTATTGGAGGAGTGGAAAAAAAAAAGGCACGTCTTGACATCTTCCATTTTAGTAAATATAGTTAAATCATTTCTGGTTTAGACTCATTTTGTTCCATCCCCTTTAAAGTAACGCTGATGCAGAAAAGAATGTGATGAAAATGAGTGATAATGAGGAATAGAGATTCCAGCTGTCCCCTTGGAAAATGGGACCTGGACAGCTAAGTCCTTCAGCCTCTTTTCTTTTGTTTCTTTTGAGCTTTTCTAATTTCTTTTAAAAGGAGTTTCTTTTCCAGTATCATGAACCTGAGCTAACCAGGGCGATTATTCTTTTGGGAAGGTGTTTCACATGCTAAGAGTGCTTCCAGCGATATCACATGTGCAGTGACTCAACAGATAAGTTAGTCAGAACGGATACGTTTTTTTAGTGATTCCTACTTTTAGAGCTATTTTGGTTTTGTATGACTGAAGCACCAGAAGGTGGAGTGACTTTCTTAGAGTCACATTCTGATTCAGTGGCTCAGTACCTTCAGGCTTCCCATATTTTTGTTCCAACCACTGAGAAGACCACACGGCTTCCTCTTGGCATGCTTTGGGGTGCGAAACCCTCAGCACAGCTGAGAGGTGCAAGCTGCAAAGGCTTTTGCTGTTGATATACGCTCTTAATGTAGCAGAACAGGGAGCAACAGTTGGCTTCTCATCAACTCACTCCACCTCCTGTTTGAAGAGATCCTCTCAGACATTTTCCTACAGCACTCTCACTCACCACACAGTCTCTTCTTACCATGGGAGACAGGAAAATCACCGTGGTTTCAGTTCCCAGGGCTCTATGTCAACCTTTCGTAGTTTTGGCTGGTGAGGTTCACACACACTTATTTTTGCTCATCATTTTAGTTTTTGAATGAACCTTCCATCTTTCCTCCCCTCCGGCCCAAAAACCCAAAACAAAAATCTGCTGAAATGGCCAATATTTGCCGGCTTTCAGATGGAAACCATGCAAAACCATGGAGTTTGGTCTGGTTTCTGCCGGAAACTATAAATAGGGCCATTCAACTTGAAACTCAGTTCTGGTTTACTCAAGCCACAACCCAAAGCTGTGAGACCATTTCTGAATCTTGGAGGATATTTTGGAGAGTATTGACCAAGTACGGTGGCTACCAGAAAATCAGAATTCTACTGAGCTACCGGTGTTTCATTGCAAAAGTTTCATAGAGCTGTATCATCCGCTGAATGCCCTGAAACTTGTTTCTAGGTACCTATGATGATGATACCAAATTGGGAGGAGTAGCTGACAGCCCAGAGGGCTGCGCTGCCATCCAAGGGGACCTGGACAGACTGGATAGCTGGGCAATGAGAAATCTTATGAAATTCAACAAAGACAAGTGCAAGGTCCTGCAC
>VZSV01000044.1:4858554-4875991 GCA_013398735.1 Nothocercus julius | reverse complement strand
CCTTCCAACCTTAAGCATTCTATGATTCTATGAAATTTAAATCTTTGCATCCTTAGAAATTTGGTTCTTTTTATCTGCATTTTTTGTCTGGAGTTATTTCAAATTTCTTGCCTGGGACAGGTTACAATTTCCCCTGGATTATATCATGGCACAGGAGATAAAAGATTTGTGTTACGACACATGATGGGGTTCAAAGACCTTCTTTTCCCAACTGATTATCAGTTTACTCACCAGAGATAACAATGTATTCTCATGTTAGTAGAGCTGTCACACTTCATTTGATAACTCAGAGTTTGTTTTTTAGTTTAGTGGATGAGGTGGTTTTGCAAGACAGTATAATTTAATGAATTTATCTTCCTGGAGGGTGTCACCCCAAATCTCACAGAGATCTATATTTATATATTACTGTATCAGCCTTGCTTCTGGAAGCACCTCTAGGTCACAGTGTATTCAAAGCACTTCAGCCCTGGGCACATGAACAGCGAGCAAGAAGCCATGTCCCAACCCAGCTGTCAGACAAGCACTCTGGAGAAATTAATCACAGGGCCAATGGTGTTTGCTTCAGACCAACCATGAAATACCACAACAATGATCCCTTCTGAGGCCATTTATACTGTGTCTTCAATCTGTAATGAGGATGATACCACCAACAGCAGAGATTCTTTGAAGAGCTCTCAGTTCAGAGGAGGACAGAAGTGAACCAACTCTGTAAAGTTTCCTAGCTAATGTAAGCAGGCCACTGAAGTACCACGTGCACTGCTTATCTCCAGTGGTTCATTTCACATTTTCTGAGAGCCTTGGACTGAACCTTGGATTTGATTTGCAAGAAGGGGTGAGCGCTGACAGCTGCAAGTGAACAGCAGCAGCTGTGCTTTGAATGTAGAAAGTGCTAGATCATGGTAAATGCTGGCAAAAACAAGTTTAGGGAGACTCACGTGAGTGGATATCATTTATTACTCAATCTTCTCTTTACAACTATTCTTGGTCTTAGCGAGGTAATACCCTTTTCTCCTCTCATGGTTTTTATGAATGACTCAGGTATTGCAGTGGAGCTAGGAAGCAGTAATGTCCCCCAAAGAAGTGATTAGAGCACAGTGAAAGCTAAACATCCTGTTTGTGAGCATCTGTGATTTGGCAAAAATGTTGAAGTTATGGGGGATTAAAGTCATGGTGCTGTGTCTCTCTTAGAGACAGTTAGCCCATGGTGGAACCAGGGAGCCAGCTAAAAACTAAGCAATGTGGACAACAGTTGTTGAACACTGGGCAGCGTACTTAGCAGCAGACAAACTCTGTCCCCTCTTTTCCCAAGCTTTTTGTTTCGGATGACTTTTCATACTCTCTCCTTCCAAGCTGGATCTTGTTCCCCTCTGCCTTTCTTTTTTTCTGATACAGAGTCATTGCCGGATAAGAGCACCAGAGAAAGCCTCCTTTACGTTCAGTTTCCATTCCTGGCTCTGGCTGAAATAGCTGAAAGGTCCTTCTGAGCCCTGGGCTGGGGCTTGGTTGATGCTGGCAAAGCACTAGCCAACATCTATTTGGTCTGTGTGTATGGCTATTTAGAAAAATCTCGTGATCTATGCCACATGTGGGCATAGTTTTTTGATTTCCTAACAGGACTAGGCAAGTCCTTCAGAGAAGGGCAGCCACTCTGTTAGATCTAACATCCACATTGAAGAGACACAAAAAAACTTTGGTTTCCTAAGGAACCCCACAGAGAAATGAGTGTTTTGCTTAGTTTCATTCACAGAATCAGGTGAATTTTGTCAATGAAATTATAAATAAAATAAAATAAAATAAAATAAAAATAAAAAGAATAAAAATTATCAAAATTGTCCTGAAGCAGAGACTCAGAATGGGAGATTTCAGTCTAAAAAAAAAAAAAAAAAAAAAAAAAAAAAAAAAAGCAAAGGGACAAGTTAGGCTAGCCTGTATATCATCCCCCGTATGCTTTTATTTTAACTGTCTAAGTTAGTCTCTTCTGGCTGTTTAAAGGAATACTAGATTCTTGTGAATGTGTAATACAAAAATTAAACATAAAGAGGACAGCATTAGTTATACTTAGTGCCTAACTGTGAGGTCGTTTTCTTCTGAATAAACAGGATGATTTTGCCATCTCTACTGCAACTACATTTTTTCTCTTTTGGTTTGTTTGCTATAAAATGTTTTAAAGCAACACACAGTGCTGATAGGCCACGTGATCACAGCCCAATCAATTAGCAGCTTTTAAAGATGACTCATTGCTGTGTCCATACCGTAAAACAAAAGTACACAGTGAAAGCCCTAACACAGCCTTTTAGAAAAACTCCAGAGATTTGTTTTTCCATCTGTGGTTTCATTTCTTAATCTTTCTCCAAAGCTTGAAGCACAGATCAGGATGAGCTGATCCAGCATGTGCATGCAGCAGGCATTTCCTCCTCTTGTAGCTCACATTACTGCCCCACCTAATCTACAAGCACAATTTTAGGGTATGGATCTGATTCCCGCTCTTTGTGCTGGAACAACTAAATTCACCCAGCAAGCCTCAACTTTTGTACAAACAGATATATTTACGTCAGTGAGAGGACTTCTATAAATGCCAAACAATTTCCTTTTGCATGAGTATGCAGAATCACAATTATTCATTTTCATTATGTATTTTGGGATGTATTAATTTATGTTAAATCTGTATCTGACTTATGCTTTGAGATGCAAAGAATCTGCAAAAATTCTGCACTGAAATAAGGTCTCCCCATTTCATGTTGAGTTAATAGTATTCTCTTTTAATTCAGAAGACTTAAAAAGAGGCTTTCTTGGTTGTCAATCTTTATTAGTTTAACTTGCGGTCTTGGAATAGGACTTACATGATATTTACAGCCTTGAACATAATCCAGTAAAAAGCACTATGTCAAAAAAAGAAAAAAACAACCAACCAACCAACCAAAAACTCTACCTTCTCACCCCCTCCCCAATAAAATGGGAAAGTAAATGGAATAAAAAGACATCCTCTGTGCAAGACAGTTCTTTGAAATAGTGCTGGCTGCTTTCTGGATAATGAAACACAGGAAAAAAGACTCCTTCTCAAATCTCCTCTAAGACTTCTGTAATTCTTAATCGCTATCTTCCTTTTTTTGTAGATATAGTAAAACTGTTAAATACCATGAATGCAATAGAGCTGTTAAGTACTCGTAGGCTCCAGGTATGTTTTCCCATGTGAAGAAGTGTCTCGTGAAAGGAGAAAAAAAGAAACAAAAAACAAACTCTTCTCGGTGGTGGCCAGTGAGAGGACAAGGGGTAATGGGTACAAACTGAAACACAGGCAGTTCCATCTCCATGTGAGGAAGAACTTCTTTCCTGTGAGGATGACAGAGCCCTGGCACAGGCTGCCCAGAGAGGCTGTGCAGGCTCCTTCTCTGGAGATCTTCCCAACCCGCCTGGCTGCCCCCCTGTGCCCCGTGCTCTGGGTGTCCCTGCTGGAGCAGGGGGGCTGGACTGGATGATCTCTAGAGGTCCCGTCCAACCTCAACCATTCTGTGCCAGGTGAGGTGAGTGCATCCAGCTCACTTCAGACAGACTAAAGGAGGACCGTGTTTTGAATGGCCCACTTACTCAAAGCTACTAAGGAGTTAGCAGAAGTTTCTGCCTTTATCTGCTGAAATCTGGACTGGAGAAGGAAAATACTGCCTGAGCCTTCCCTCATGCCTCCTCTCTGCTAAATTTTTCTGGAGAGTCCAATATGTTGCTTTGCTTGACTGACCCACTGTGGTCTCGCTTGCTTTGCATGTCTGCTTCAATCTAAAGGAGAAAGTTTGTAGCTGAACTACAAGATCAATCACCTCCTCCTGGAAATTATATATACTTTATATTCTGGATGAGTAGAGGATTAATAATTCCTTGGTTCATCTGTTAAAATATTTATTCTCCAAATTCTTTCTACCATCACTTTTTCTTAGATATGGCAGTGAGTGATGAAAAGATCTATCCTACATTAAGGGCTTGTGCAAGAAATCAAACAATCTACATAATAATAAAATATTATTTCCTGTGGTGAAGGCTCCTGAAACTCAAAGTAGAACACATCTTTTCGACTGCCATTTGTGTACATACAGAGATGACTAATTAGACACTAACTAGCATATTTTGCCTGAATCTATTAGCACACAGTCTGAGCCTGAGGGTTTCAACTAGCAGTTTCGGTGCTGCCTTCCCCAGGCTGAAGCGTGGGCTGCTGATTGCAGGGACATAGGTCGAAAATAATGAAAGCATCTTCTTTTCACTCAAAGTCTGATCCTGCTCATCACCTTCCCTTGCTCAATAAATGAATCATGTTTTTTATCCAATATGTCATGCTTCACACAGGGGAAGCAAAATTGCTATGTCGTCAAGGTGATTTGCATTATTAGCTAAAAGTGCAAATGATGAGCTTGGAGGAAAAAAAAAAGGATTGAAGGGAAGGCACAGGTTGTGATATTGGGTGAGGTGGGAGCGTTGGCTTGCAGGTGTTCTCTGTGGTATTTGGAAGAAAAAGCAAAACAAAAGAACAAGAACAAAAACAACAACAAAAAACACTTTGTCTCTGGCAAAATCTCAGATTCATTATGCTACTCAGGAGAGACCAGATAGCCATCTTCATTCACTAGCAAGATGGTCCTCCTGGCCTCTTCCAAAGCACTGGTTTGGAAATGAATTTTGTCTCTTGCCTCAGTTCAAAGCCTTCTGACTTGCTGGTGACCATGCTCAGACCTTGGGTTGCGCTTGTGGCCTGTCCACAATCCACCCACAGAGCTGGCTGCTCACTTTGCTCAGAACAGACCTGATGGATTTCCATGGCTGATCTAAGAAATGGATGCCATTACAGACCAAGTAGCTAGGGGTAAGGGAGGCTCCCTTTTTCATCCAGGTGTCTGGCTGCCTTTCTTTACTTGGCTTTTGTCGTCTGGCCCAGTAACATGTTACTGTTTGACTGAATGATCTTGTAAGCACTTTAAACAACAATCTTTGGAAAATAACTTGCCAGCAGGATTTGTGCCAGTAAACTACTTCCCTTGTGGACAAAAGCCCTTAAGAACATAAAAGATGGGAATGTTGCCTAGCACCTAAAAGCTAATTAAATCTAAGATGGCTAACCTCAACTCTGTTCACATCTTTTGCAGATAAATGCAGGCTTTTGTGTTTAATTGACTTTATCCTACTATAGACTAACTGTGGTCAGATGAATTGCTCCCTGAACATGCTGATTGTCTTCTACAGCCCATGGAGGTAGAGTAGGGTAATTACCTTAGGTACAGATCTACAGGAAAATATCCAGGGTTATGTAAAAGGAATCCCACTCAGCTTACCCTTTATTTTGGACAGGAATTTGGCACAGCAGACCATGATTTACTCACTTGGGCTTCCAAAGCTCTAGCATCCACTCTGCTAACGATGCTGAGACAGAAAGACACAGCGAAAAGGAGCTCATCTGCAAATCTGAATTCATGAGATGTACTTTTGCCTGAGTGACATATATCTCATTTACAAGGAAAGCTTTCCGCAGTCTTGCCAACACTATGGATACAGTTAAAGCTGGCTCAGCTGTTGAGATGGTGAGATGAACCCCTTATTCCTAATGCTGTCAGTAGTCTGCATGGATCAACACTAATTCCCGGCAGTCATGGATGGTCCCAGATGTTTCTTCACTGACCAGTGAAGATGGAATAGATCTCCGACCACATTAGGCCCCCCCAGCACAGTGCCTGCTTAGTAAGGCAGAGCAGGTTTTGAAAGAGGGGAAGACATTCCTATGTTTCTTTAGTATAAGCATGCCTTGGATGGCGATCTAAAGGTGATCCAGAAAGACACATTTAATTATCTTGTAACTCTTGTACTCTGGTGTTCATTTTCTTCCTTGCCATAAATGAAAAGAGGCAGTTAGGAGGAGGAGTATCCCTGTGTCCCTTTTTGCTGCCTGCTTTTCCACTGCCCCATCTTCCATGATACATTTCTTTGTGGTAGGTCCTTTCCAGCGAGGCTAAGAGCCTTCTTTGAGCAAGTATTTTGTTTCTGTGCACCAATTACCTAATGAAAAGTAGCATTTCCTTCTAATTCTGTTCCTTAATCAGGTGCCCACTTCATAAACAGCGGATAACATTTCAGGAGAAGTACTGTTTCCTAGGAAAAACTGTTGGCAGCACCTCCAACACCTTCAAGGAATGATTAATTCAATCCAATATATGTGCATGGAGTAGGGTGTTTTATTATGCCTTTGTATATTTGGAGCCTGTATATTAATCATTACATTAGAAGCAAGAAGGAAATTAATTTTTAGACTCTCTTGAGGTGAAAACTCTGTGTAAAGTTGCTGAGGGCTTTGTGGTATATTATAGTGGTTTGGAAGATGAACTAACCTGCATACTTGCATTCTTTTATTCTTTTTTTTTTTTTTTCCCTCCAGCATAATCAGCAGTGGCTACAGCAATGCATTTCTTTCTGCAGGAAGAGAAAAGTAGAGTTTTACTGTGTTTTCTACATGATCAAAGTGAAAACATCTGTTCAAGTAATTCTTCATTCTTTTGGCATGGTGCCACTATGATCTGTGCCACTTGTGGACACTGGTGTTTTTTACTCAAATTCTATTGCTTTTATTTTAACACTGTTACACAGTTTTGACAGTGGGAGGCAGATTTCTGACCTGACATTTTTTTTTTTTTCTTTTTTTGCTGTGATACAAGAGCAACCCATTGAAGCACAGCTCTAGCCTGCATGTTGGATTTTGTGTAAAATCTGATACTTACATGTTCATATGAAGAGCTGTGCTTTTGTCTCTTGCTTAGTGGAAAAGCAGGCTAGAAAAAAACATCCCGCCCCTCCCTCCAAACCCAAATAATCCTGGTATGCTTGTTAAGAATATGAAATGTAATAGAAGAGTAGCAGATCACACCAAATCCTGTAATACTCTCCCCTACTTTGGCCTCTTTAAATTTAGAGATTTTCTGACCGGGATTTGTTCACCTTAATTAAGTTTCTCAAATCTTTTTGATCTTCCTTGCAACCTCTATAAAATTTTTGAATCTACAGCATTCTTTATTATAGGATTCTGCTGGTCTGTGTGAAGAATTATTTCCTTTTGTTTGTTTTGCGTGTGGTTCCTATTAGTGTTATTTGAGGTACCCCCGTCCCATTTCTAAACCTCATTGCAAATGGGAAGTTGCAGGTGCAACCATGGCCAATTTTGTGTGGAAGAACTGTTCAGAATGTCAATTCAAAAGATGTACTTACAATTTTCTTTTCTAATACATTTTTTTCTGGTTCCCTTCAGGAGGATTCTATCACAAAAGGAACCCTATATTAATTGCTCTCGTTTGCTCCTTCTGCTTACATGCTGCGGTGGCTGCTTTCATAAATTGGAGTCTAAATTCAAGTTTTTTAACTCAGAAAACGTTAGCAACACATTAATCTAATGTCATCATCTGTCTGAGGGAAAAGAACCCACAAGTCAGGCCAAACATGTAGGTTGATTGACTGACAGCAATAAAACCCTTGCATGGGGCTACCACAAAGCTGAGATGGTTTGGCGAGGCCCCCTTAGCTGTGCTGTCTCTCATTTCTCTACAGTTGACTGAAGTACACAAGTTAGCAAATGCCCATGTCTTCTGTGGAGAGAAGCGCCACCCCCTCCATATTTCGTTTTGCCGCACAATGGCGAACATTTCAAAACAAAGCCATGAGCAATGCGAGACAGCATGGGAAACTGGAATGGCAAACCAGGTCACAGCTTCTGAAGAACCTTTCTGCTTCATCAGCCCTAATGCTTGTTCCATAAATAGACCTGTAAACTCTCAGGGAAAGAGATCATGTCTTCCTGGTAGCCTGTCTAATACCTAGGATAATGAAGCCTCTCCTTCTTATGGCCTCTAGGCATCACCATAATATAAATTATGAATAAAATGACTCTGGTTCATGGCTACAGCATACAGACAGATCCATGCATATTAGCATGGAAATGCAAGAATTAATTGCTTCTTTAAAATGAATTAATAAGCAGTATTCCCACTAAGGTTCAGGAACACTACTGAGTTTATTGTCTTAAAATGGAAGGTCTTTGTGAACAAATAGGATGTGGGAAAGTATCCAAGACTAGTCAGCTCGTGTGTCTGCAGGTCAGCTTTCAAAATACATTTTTTTTGCCTAAAGATGTTGATGTGGAAACTCCCACCAGGAGCTTTTCTTCCAAGTTTTGGCACCCGGATGTATTGGACAATTGGTCCTGAATCACACTCCGGAAGGAGTCAACGTATTTGAAAGGCCAGGCTGTACAGCTGGACGCCAGGAGTGGTGGTTTCCCTCTGGAATCCCTATGCTGACTTGCTGTGCTAAAACAGGTCATAAGCTTTTCCTCTCTCTGCACTTCATTTCTTCTCATTTGTAAATTTGATGTGATTTTTCTCACTTTTGGAAAGAGCGTTAAGAGTAGTGAATCCTAAAGAATGAATATTTTCAATTCGGGAGTAAGATGTAGGTTCATTGTCCAGTGTTTTGGTATTTCAGCTAACCATGCCCACAGATACGCTAAATTGTAAAGTATTGCTAACTGTGCTGAGGGTTCTCTGATGTAAACAAATATTCATTAGGAACGTAACTGAATCAATCTCCTCAATTTAAAGAGCTCAACAGCAACACACTGAATGCAGTTTAGGCTACCAATCCTGTTGTATTGTTCATATAGATGCTGAAGATGTAAAGGTTTGTTACGAAATCCCCAGACTGTTTATTCTTCTTTACAGTGGAGGATCTTTCCATCTTATAAAACAGTACTTATAGCACTTTTCTTTTTTGCTTATGCCCGATGTTTTTATGCTATAATCTCTTTCTCAGAGAGGAGGGGCTCATCTGCTCCCAGTGCTGCTTATCTTGTTTTTGGCTTTATCAGTCATCCTTCTTGTGTGTTTAGCAGAACGTCCTGCCTATCTGCACTCCTTTGTGCTTATCTTGTCCTCTGTCTGGCATTTTTTTGTTAGTTGGATGCTTCTTATCTGCACCTACACACTCATTTGATAGTCATCTTGCTCATACACATGCAAAATGCTTATGCATGACAGCATTGCAGCATTTTGTTCTTAGTTATACTGTTTTAGTGCAAATATTCGGGTTGAAGGCAAACTAATGTTAAATGCACTCTGACTACAGACTTCTCTTTTGCTACACTGGCATATCTGCAATGTTGCCCACCTGTCCGGACTCTCGCGGTCCCGCAGGCTTGTGGCCTTTGTGCTTTTACTGTCTGAACTCTGGTGGCAACAGGGTGCAGTGACTTTGTAAAGCACATGAATATAGATGACGTCAGCCATTTCTTGTCTATTTCTGCAGATACCTAATCCACTATGATCTGCTGGGGAAGAAAAGGGAACAGTATTCAATGACCAGTAAAATGGCTTCATGAACCACTTCCCTTCCTCAAGGATACAGGACTCTATTCTCTCTAGGGAAATTGATTTTGTCAAAAAATATGGGGGGGGGCTACATCTCTGACAATAGGATGATGTGTTATATATAGAAATGATGCTTAGATTAACTGATCAGTTTGTTGGTTCCCCTTCAAACTCACCACATCCCCTTTGATTTGGAAAGTTGCATTCCTTCTTAGTGGACAGAAGTTTTGAAGAACAAGATTCAGATCGTCCTTGCCTTTACCCCCAGTTCTGCTCCATCTTCCCTTGTGAACCCAAATAAACCACTATGAAATTTATTCAAACACTGGAATAACAATCAGCTAGGGAAAAAAAAAAAAAAAGGCCTTTTGTATAAAACATAGCTTTATCTTGGTATGGTTGTCATTCCTTGAGATAATTGTAGGGAAAACCATTGGACTATAAGGATACCCAGTTATGCCTAGCTCAGGAAGATGAGTCTTTGGAGTGGCTTTGCTCTTCAGCAGCCTTGGTATACATGCATGCATCACAGGTGGACTAGAGACACAAAAAAATACATGTAGTCTGCACTAGATGTTTGCTCCCCAAACAGCAGGTGAGTCTTGTCTACTAGGTGTTCCTTGGACAATCTTCGCACAGCCTACCCCTTCATACTTTCATGCCCTTTATACCTCCAGTATACTCATGAAGAAGAAAATTGCACACCTGGGAATGTTCAGATAAATATGGCACCTGATGTTTTATCAATGTAAGATTTCTCTGAGATTGTGCTTATTAACAGGACAGTGCTAATGTTTTTGCTAGTTTTTCCAACCTTCTTAACTGAGGAAGTGTTTTCGTCATCACTTGGATGAGACAAACAATCTCCCGTGTCCCCTATATGAAGCTTTTTCATCTACCATTTTAGCTAGTGAGAAAAAGTACCTCTGAATGGAAGCTTGCAGCTAACTGATGGAGTCAAAAACAACAAGGTACTTAAAACTAAGAAAAATAAGCTGAAGATGTTTACTTATGTAGAACATAGTCATTGATCATATTTAGAACTTACGCAAACATAACCATCATAACCAGTTTTGCTTCGTTTAACAAAATATCATCCTATGCAGTTCACAAAGTGGTGCACCACCTCCTTTGCCTAATGATATACTTGTGACTTCTCCCTCTGATTTGGGCCCCATCTTACGGCTCTATTGCAGTGTATTGAATTAGCCATTTAACTACTTAGATATCGGAAACAGTGAATTAACTTTCCTTGGATCTAACTGACACTAGCAAAGGAAAAATTCCAAGACAGAAAATATATGACTTGTCATGATTAAATGATGAAATGAGTAATGTTTTAATGAGTGATTTGTAATTATTTAATAATTAAAGAGCTCTTATGAATACTCTTGAAAACCCTGTGGAAAAGCTTAATGGTATGCTGATTTCATCAAGTATTCAAATCAAATCAGAATTTATTTTTATAGCATCATTTTAAATGTAGACTACAAGAACATTGCTACAATAATGCAAACAGAACAGAAAAGCATTATGCTACAATAGCTTTGCTTTTTTTAAGATAAGAACTTAATTTTTCCATGCAAAATATTTTTTTTGCACAAATAGATTGTGGCTGAACTCTATTTGAAGCGCAGCAGCAGGTTTCATCAATGGTATAGTTGCAGGTTAACGGTTCATCCAGTTTGGCTGGTAAACACAGATGGATGGTAGCCTCTTGTCACACAAAGAGCCGCCCCAATCACCCTGGCCTGGAAGCAAAGGCAGGGACAGAATGCAAAGGAAAACAAGAAGAAATGGTTAGGGAACTGTTGCTGACATGAAATCATGCAAACTCAGGTCAGTCCCTGGAAATCTCATTTTCTTTTAACTTCTCTTCCTGTAGTATGCATATTGCAGCTTTGGGCAATATTTTAATAAGATGATGATGTCTCCGTCTAGTCCTGGAAAATACTCATCCCACAGGGATGGCAGAAGTTCAAGAGCAAAGTAAACTATGAGTTTTATAAATCATCCCAAGTTTTCCTTACCTCCAGTATTTAGGGTCAGGCAAAATTTAATGTTTAACAGTCTTTGAAATAGACCTCTGAAAGTTCTGAGGACGGATGACACAGGTTGCTGGATGAAAACAGTCAGAGATCCATCAGTCCATTTCAAAGATAATCCCTGTAAACAAACAAACAAACAATCCAGAAGGTGGACTGCAGGTGTCTCCTGAATTCAGAAGGCAACTTGACATATGTATATTTGATAGGATAGAAAATAACTGAATGAGACCTTCTTCCACGGTGATGTGGATACATTTATTGCCTGTGGGGATCTTATTGTCCTATGGAGATACATGAATAATTCATTTTTAATTCCATATTATATTAATTTCACCTCATCCACTCTTCATGAATTGTCCTCAGATAAATTATAATTTTCTTGAATGTATTTGGTATTCAGAATAGGACTATAGAACTCATGAGTAATGCATTGCAGGTAGGTGACATTCAGAATCTGAGACACTGAACATGGACATGTAGGTCATTGTTGTGCCGTTACACGAGTAAAACTTACAGAATCTAATTTCATTTAAAAATGTGAAATTCACTTGCTTTTAATATTCTACAATGTTAATTCTAAATTCATGATATCAGCAAAAACTCCAGTACAGTCAGTGGCTAAAATATTGGTGGGAAGACACTCCAGGTAAATTCATTAAAATAATTTGGATGAATATATTCATGGAAGGTTTTTAAAACTCCAAATCTAGTCTACTGACATGACATTCTGCTAAACAGAGATTAAACAGAGAACGTATTATCTACTATCTATTATCTACTAGATCTACTATCTATTATCTACTTGTGACCTGTTTCTCATTTGAGAAATGTACCTCAGCTCACCTTCTTCATACAATGTCATTGTATTCAATGTTGATGTTTGTCAAAAAAAAAATCTTAAGATCCACCCCCTTCCTCCACCACTCATCTGCAATTCCCCACACCCCCAAAACAGCACTAGCTTTTTGATAACTGTTTAACTTTGCTGAGACTGAAAAGAATTTCCATGGTACAAAGGCAACTGATCACTTGAAAACAAAACTTTTTCCACAGCGGAAAAAAAAAATCTGATCAGCTGAGTTCTTCCCCCGATGTTTATTTTCATTTCTGGTCATGGCACACTTGCCTTTTGGTAAGTTCCGCCGGTCCAGAATTGGGTTTCCTTTCTTCTCAGAGCAAGTTTATGAAGGAATTTGTTTTCGGCTGCACTGGTGATGCTGGTTAAGTGACTTCCTTCTCTTCTAGTCCAGCAAGCTCTCTGCACAGGAAAAAGTGTTAAGCACTGGAGATCTGAAGTGGCTTCAGCTTTGTGAATTACAGGGGAGCAAAGAAAAATGCAGAGTAAATGGCAGGGTAGTGGGAGAGAAAGAACAAGAAGAGAAAGACTGGAGAAAAGGAGAATTTTCATGGAAGTAGAAAAGTGAAATTAGAGGGGAAAGTCATGGAAAGCTTGCACGGAAAGCATTTTGAAGGCAGAGAAATGAAAGACAGGAGTGAAGATTAGGGGAAAGGATGCTCTATAAGAGTAAACACCTAAAGAGTGGAATCAATCAATCAAACAAACAAACAATCAAAAAACAACAAAAAAGCCCATCCAATCATCCAGAGACGGAGTTAAGGAGAAGATGGATGGCTAAGGATGTCAGGCATCGATGACTGGCATCTTTGTAGATTTTCAAAACTTATCTGGACATGGAACAACCTGCAAGAGTTTTTGGGTTGCCCGTGCTTTGATCAGGGGTTGAACCAGATCCTCTCAGAAATGATTACTGAAATAATTTTGTGGCTGTAACCCGAGTTTGTAGTGTAGGCAGTTACATGGGCTCTCTCTAGTCATTAGAGAATGGGAGGCATATCCAGGCTATCATACATCCACTGTAAAAAAAGGCATAAGCAGAGCTAGGATAAAGAGGCTCTCACTGTTGGGAGCTTAGCATACAGACAGTCTAGATGCCTCTGCTTTTTGACAGACAAAAACAGGCAAAAGAAACCTTACAGTGAGAAAATGATGAGTAGAAATGGAGATTTCAGAACAGTTTGTAAAAAAAGGATCTTATTTATATTGTCTTTTGTTTATTTGTTTGTTTTAGCTTTTGTCCCCATCCAGCTGGGGAATGGAGTAAACAGAGAGGTCTTTGCAAAGTTTCTCCAAACAATCTCTCATCTGCACCTCAAAACAAGGGCACTCACTGCCCTGCTGTTTAGGCTCAGGGGAAAAACTCTTCTTACCAGTCGTTTGAATGTAATGAACCCTTTTATATATGGCTCAAGAGAAACATGACACCCCATGGTGAATATATATGGAAATGTTTGTATATGGCTCCTGGAAGAGCAAGTATTCTGGTTCAAGACAACAAATTACAGAGCTGGATATCATCTCTGATATATCCCTGAGCGGGTAACAAAGTGAAGTCAAAAAGTTGTTTAGCAAGCATCTTTTGTGCAGTGGAAAAGGGTTTACTATTCATATGGGGCTTGACAAATCACAGAGAAAAGCTGTGCCTCATGGGTATCCCTGTGTATGTGGTGGGCAGATGGAGAAATCCATCAGCCTTAACTCCTCAGCTCGATATCAGCATTACAGCCAAGGAGCCCCAAGGACTCTTTTGACTTCTCTTTGACTTCTCTTCTCAAATTAGTGTTGTATTTATACATCATTTGCCTTATTTTACAGCATGAAACAATAGACTCCGTGCTCAAAAACTGCTCTAGAGGAAGGGAAATGGGAAATCCAGAAGGTCCAAGTTCCAAACAGGAGCTGGCTCATTTCTACTTACGTATGTCTTGTGGCAAGACAGAGTGCAACTAAACTCACCTGCAACACTGAGCTGAATATCAAGTATTTTCTGTCAACACTGACATACATCAGGAGAAGCAGAAAAGGAGGAAAATGAGTCATGTACAAGGAAGATACTGTAGGAAAGGAGAGAAGAAATAATGAATAATCCTGTTTTGAAGAACTAGGTACCTCAGCTTCAGTCCATGTCATTCTCTTTTCAATCAACATATAGCAGTGGCCTTTGTAACTAATCCAGCCTTTCTGGCATTGGCTTTGGCAGATCTGCGTTGCAGCTGGATTCAGGTAAGATGGTTTATGAATTTTCTTAGATGAAGATTTATAGACGATTAGGGAAGAGAACCGAGCATTGCGATGTTTGACTGTGGAGTTGTTATCACCTGAAAGAGAAATAAAATGTATGCAGAAGAAAGGTCTCATTCATCTTTCGTAGAATACGTAATTATTTCCCTATTTCCCCTTTTGATTTAACTAAACTGAGGTTGTTATTTCAAAGCGACATTAAATAAAGTGAAGCTACAGAATGAAAGGCAAATACAAGATATTCAGTAAAAAAAGTGCTAATCTAGGAGTCAGATGCCATTTAGGCTATAAGCAGAACTAGTTTTCTGGTGTCATTTCAAGGTCCAGTGGTACAGCTGTATTCCAGCAATCCATTTCAATGTGTGGTGCAGTGCATCACAGTTTGCGGATTCTGCTCTGAATCTACCCTGTCGAGAGACAGCAGCAGGTTCAGCAGATTGGCCCTCAAACGTGTTCAGGCCTTTTTAGATTCCCAAGACTCAGCGGCAAATGGTTTGGCAGGCCAGGAGTGTAGCGCGTTAGCCCAGCTTTGCTGAGGAGGACCTGGCTCTGGAATAGTAATTGGGATTTCAGGCTGGTGCATCACGTTGCTTTAGAGATGGAGGACAAAACAGATCTGTCAGACCTGAATTAAGATGGATTTTGTTGAAAGTTCTTGGAATTGATTTCTTTCCAGTTTCCTCTTGGTAAGTAGTCAGCACAGTTGGATTCAACTTACAAAATATCACTGATTTCTCTCCCCAAACCACAGATGATTCAGCTTGTAATTTCCTCTACAATTATAGAGCAGGTCTCCTTAGAAACTGCTTGCATCCATTCAAAGTTTCATCTTGTGGAAACCACATTTCCCATCTCTTTGGCCAGATGCTCCTGGCACTAGTCCAGACAAAAAAAAAAAAAAAAAAAAAAAAAAGAAAAAAGGAGGAGGAAGGTGCAATAAATGTATTCCCCATCCCATTCCTTCTTATCTCTTTCGTGGAAGAGATTCACACCATTGCAATTTCGCTTTTCTCTTAGTGCTTTGGGATATCAAGCCATAGTGGTGGCATCAACTATGGGGCTGCTGTCTGCTCTGCAGCCTCTCCCCTCCTCCCCAAAAGCAACAGAAATTGCCAGCGTGTTGCATAGTCTTTCTCCTTCAAGATGGAACAGGACAGAGCACAACACAGGCGTCCATACTCCGATGCAGTGTCATATCACCAAAACTAAGCCAAGTCAAGCTGATTGCACAATTGGCTCTGCCTCGACTAGCCAACGAGCTTTCGGTTTCCCCTCGTATACAACTTCAGCAAAACACAGGGGAACACAGGGGATCCATCTCCTCATGGCATCTGCTGTGACCTCTCATGCAGGGAGTCCCTGTCATGAAAAAAAGCTCAACTTCTGGGTTTCGGAGATGAGCTTGGATAAACCACAGGACCTAGTTTGAACAGATAAACCATAGGAGTTAATGACAGTTTGGAAATCTTTGAAAGGGGGGAGCCTGTAGTGGGGCAAGGTCATGTACAGAATGTCTCTAACCTCTAATCTCTCCTAAGTGCTTTTCAGAAAAGGTCGAGATGACATTAGCTTCTTTTCACATTAAAAACAAAACAAAACAAAACCCAAAACCCCTCATATTCTCACATACTCTGTCTTAGTTCGCATATTCTGCCTTAGTCCATGCTGGAAAAAGAGACAAGAAACAAGGATGGTGAAACTAGGACACTGAATAATTTTTTACAGCATCAAGTAGACATCTGAGACATATTACACTTACCTTCTGAGCTGGAGAGAAGTGAGGCTCCAAAAAGCAGGAATAAAAAAAGATGGGACATTGTCAGGAGGCTTGACAGCGCTGCTGCCTGTGACCTGTAAACAGTGGAAGATGTTCAGCAAGGCACTTAAATGGTGATGGAGCTTGGGACATGAAAGATCTGCATCATCATCTTTTGTGCTCCAGAGCTGAAAGATAAACTGCTGTTTTCATTGCACAAAGACAGGGATAATTTGTTTGCTAACCTGAAACAGAGTTTAGACGTGATATTGAAGGTGTTTTTCGCTGGGCTGCCTCATGAAAGAGTTTTAGGTGAACGTATTTTTCTTTACTGGTGGGAGTGTGCACATGATCAGCTGGTCAATAGTAACTCCATGGAGGCTGATTGGGGTGGCTTGAGGATGGCTGGAGTGCCAGGCTGTGATCAGTGTCTGGAAGCCAGTGTCTGGCGGGGTACCTCAGGGATCAATACTAGGGCCAGCACTGTTTAACATGTTCATTTATGGTGCAGATGTTGGGGCAGAGCACACCAGTTTGCAGCCAGTTTGCAGATGATACAAAACTGGGGAGATGATACACCAGGTGGTTGTGCTGTCATTGAGAAGGACCTTAACAGGTTGCAGAAATGGGCAGAGAGGAACCTCGTAAAGCTCAACAAAAGGAAATGATAGGTTCAGCATCTTGCAGGAGAAATATGCACCCCCCATACACCACTACAGGCTGGGGCCAACAAGTTCAAGATCAGGTTTGCAGAGGAGAACTTGGGAATCCTGGTGGACACCAAGTTAAACATGAATCAGCAGTGTGCCATCATGGCAAAGGTGGCCAACAGCCTCTAGAGTTGTGTTGGGAAGACAGTTGCCAACTTGTCAAGGGAGGTGATTCTTCTACTTTGTACTAGTGAGACCACATCTGGAGCATTTTGTACAGTTCTGGTCTCCCCAGCACAAGAAGGACAAGGACATACAGAAGCAAGTCCAGCAACGGGCCACAAAGGTAAGGGATTGGAACATCTCTCCTTATAAATAGGGATTGAGAGAGTTGGGACTTTTTAGCCTGGAAAAGGGAAGACTCAGAGGGTCCCCATCAATATGTGTAAATATCTGTGATGAGGATTAAGGAAGATGGAGCCAGTCTCTTCTCAGAGATA
>VZSV01000044.1:4814555-4858484 GCA_013398735.1 Nothocercus julius | reverse complement strand
AGAGAGAGATAGTGAAGTCTCCATCCTTGAAGATATTCAAAAGCTGGTGGGACAACGACCCGACCAACCTACTCTAGTTGACGCTGTTTTGAACACGGGGTTAGACTAGATGATCTCCAGAGGCCCTTTCCAACCTCAGCTATTCTGTGTTCTTTCGTGTGAACTGAACAAACTACAATCATTTGATTATCTTTGGTTGTTTGTTTCTGTTCCCATTCTCTGTGCTTACCTTTCCAAAAGAATATAAATGTGTTAGGAACACAAGTTCCATAGTCACTAGTGAAAAAGAAGCAAATTGCTAAGCTGTTTAGTAATCTTTGAAGTAAAAGATAGATTCTTTGAAGAGAAAAAACAGCTCTTTTGACTCCTTTTAATTCCCATTAGAGGTGTTCCTCTTCCGTTTACCTTGTCCTTGCTTTCTCCCTGACTACTCTGGTAATGTGCTTCCTATTCCTTGGCTTAAGTCATCTGTGGGAAAGGGGCTACCTCTACATTACTTCAGGAATCAGTTTAGACCAGTAGTCAACATAACTTAAAAAAATCCACATTCTATATTTCAGCATGGATATTCCCTTTCCAAATTGTCACATTTCTTGTGACCTTGTTTTACTTATACTCCTCTTTTCAGTGTTCTCTTTAAGACTGAATCATCCTCTTACTTCCCTCCATTCCATTTTATCCATATTGCATTTATCCATAATGCAAAAACCATTTCCAGGTTTTTGCAAATCAGCTCTGAAGAATGTAAGAAGGAATGAACAGAAAGCAGAACAGCCTTGGCACCTGTCAGAGGTGACTTAGAAGGAAGGTGCCATACAGTCACACTACAGAAGTTGGGAGAACACTTTTGTGGCATGGATAAAAAAGGATGCACTAAAAAGCAAAAGAGGGGCAGAACTGAAAGCAGCTGCAGAAGGGTGAAATTCATTTGTTTGATACAAGGAGAAAAAGGAAGAACAGACCTTCAAAGAAACATGGTCAGCATGTTGAATGGGGAGATTTCAATGGACCTCAGCAATAATAGGAGTCACTTGGCTAACTCCTACATACAACAGGCCAAATTCAGTATCAGTTTTCCCAGATTTTGACCTTCATAAAGCCACAAGAATCCCCCAGAACAATATAGTTTCAAGTCTGGCCATTGTTCTGGATTGACAAGAGAGACCAAAATTGTAGCTATTGTATGGAAAATACACATTCGTAGTGAAAAAGGGATAAAGAAGGCATAAGGAATAGAAACAAAGAAAAAATATGCCTATACAGAAGATAAGACGGGAATGTGTAAGTTTTTTCTATACATAACATGGACACATTTATGTAAGTGTATACGCATAAATATGTGTGTATGTGCACATATATATGCACACACATATGCATAACAACTATGCAGACATATTAAAATTATATAATGGATGTTAATTCCCCCCTGCATACACCTTACTAATAAACAGAGTGGAGATCTAGGAAAAAATACAGCAAAATAGTAAAGAGGTAAATACCAGTTTTATGGAGGTGTCCTCTTACTTTTTTTCCTTCTTCTTTTTCTCTGTAAAGAGACAAACTCTTGTCCTTGAGGTATTTATATTATGCCAGCTTTTGTCAGCATGGTTCTTTGCTCTGGCAAATGAAACCACTTCCAGTATTATACCTGAATGTGTTTATAGAAGTGCTTTCTCTCAAACACAGGGGGGTGGGATCAGGTCTTCCCAACACCTTTATTGTTTTAAGAGTGTTTGAACAGTTTATCAAGCTCTTAATCTGAAACACGCCCTTAATATGAACAATTAATTGAGAAATCACATGTTACCCTGGAGGGCAAATTCTCGTCTCAGTGCAGGAGGCAGTGGGTATGTGGGTCCAGGGATGAGAGGCCTCCACGCAAATGCCAGCGCTGAGCACAGCCATCACCCTAGTGCCTCATCCAGCACTATGAAGTCTTTTCTGAGGCTAGAAATATATATGTGTGTTTTAGATTAGACTGATTGAATTACAGTTGCATAGATTACACCTATGCAATTTTGTGTGTGTCTTATAGCATGGATTGGTGCCTGCTTATTGGTGCTTTGATTACAGGGCACTTAACATTGCTTTTAATAGACACTTTGTATGTACTATACATACAGGAGAGGATTTACACATGAGACTGGCAAAAGAATTTTACCAGCAGAGCTGAGAAGTTTCTCAAGCTCCATTAAATTTACATAGACTCTTACTCATTTCTTAAATCCTGTTCAAACATCCCCATGTACAACAAATAACTTCTTGGGTGCCTTAAAAAAACATTGACATATAGTACATATTTACATTTATGTACTTATTTAAAATCCAAATATTTAGTAAAGGGGTTGAAATGACCTCTTTTCTTCCTTGATACAAATACAAGCTCATCACCACCAGGCCCAGAAAAAGCTTTTCCTAAAATAACTCTTGACTCTTATATGGGGAGTGTAGTACATTTTGCTGAGGACTAATTTTACAGACCCCACACAGACTGGATTCTGAATCCTCCTTAAAGAGGGGCAGTGTGGTTACTTTTCATGAGCTCACTCGACGAACACTTGAGACCCAAGTGTCCTGCAGCTTCCTGGGACACCCTCTTGGATATCTGCTCTGGGGCAAGTCACCAAGAGAAGTAGATGTTTTCTACAGGAAGCGCAGGAAAATGAGATCCAAGATCAGATTGGAAAACACTTTCTATGTGAGCTTTTCTATGCAGTGACTACAAAACTGCATATGATTTTAGAAATCTGTTATTTCTTCCAAATACTACAATGCAAGATATGTCTTTTGTGATGAGAAGCAGTGGAGGAGGATTAATGTGCTAATCCCCCAGAATAATAGAAAATAGGTGAGCAGAATGTTCTATGCCCTCTTAGGTTTAATCAAAAAATATCTGTAAAAGAAGCCTTGCTCAGTGCTTGCCAATCATAGAATAGCAGTCTCTCCATTACAGCTAGAGGTATATATAATTCCTACTGGTGCCAATACACCTCATTGCCTCTTTTTGCTTTGCTCTTGAATAATCTACGAGTTTACCATGATCATCCCAAATACATTCATTACCTGGTACATACTTTTGGCAAATAAATCTTGGCTTGTGAGCCCTTTGTGAACAGTTATATGTCAAATATTCATGCAGATTCATAAACTGTCTTGTATGCATCCTTTTCCCAATTTAATGACATTAATTCTCAGTAGTAGGGTTTCAAGATTTTGAGTTTAAAATTTGCTTTCTATGAATGTCTTGCAATACTTATTGGGAAGTTGCTGTTTCATTCACTTATTTGCTACTATATTGGGTACAGAAAATTACAGTGGTTCAGGGAGGCAATTTTTCAACAGACTTCACAACCCACAGACCACGATGGAAGTCAGTGGGATACTGTAACGCCATCCCATTAGGCCATATCTGAAACTTCCTCTTTCCACCTTATTAACAGAGCTGAAGTTGGCTTGCTAGACCATTTGCAAAACATTTTCATAGGATTTAGTAGAATCTGTGGTTTCTGCCTTCATTGCCCTATGCAGATGTATGTTTGCTGTCTGGTTCTTATAGCAAGGGCATAATCTGCCACCTGAAACCTCTGCCTGATTTTAGGATGCATAATGCTACTCGGTTCTGCTCTCATCAGTCCTATGCGTCCATGCAGTGATGCTTTCTGAGGGCTGGGTAGGGGTTTCTTGGGCAGAATCAATTGCAGAGCAATGAGAGCCATGGCGAAACACCAGAGACGTGGTCATTTGAACAAATCATCAGGGAATGGCCAACGTTGCCCAAAACACTTAGATCGCTCTCTGTCACGCTCCCTCCTTTTCTTCCTCTACCCCTGTGTTGCTATGATATTTGTCAACAGCATGGAAATGAGACTGTTCCTGTGGAGAAATGGAATTTAATATTAATTCTCTCTCTTGTAGAAAAGCCAGGGATGAGTCAGAGCTGAATAGAGTTGGTTTTATATATGAAGTCTTTCACGCTGCAAGGTAACTCAAAGCACAGTACTGTGAATTTAATGCTATCAACCCTGGTTGCTGTGTAGGCAAACACAGCAGGCTTTACGCATTAAGCAGCAACACTCACTGCTGCAGCCATTAGGAGCAGTTTCACTAACAAAAAAATGGGGGAGAAATGCTCATCAGAGTCTTTCTCAGTGGGCAGTATTTGATAAGTGCCATGAGAAGCTTTGAATACACACTGGGCTGAAATCAGGTAGGACTGCCTCACTTAACTGGCCTATGCTTTCCCCTCTGCCTTTCAAATATTGTGTGGCTCTCTTTTTCTTGATATTCCTCCTCAAAATTGTCTCTCTCCAGCAGTGACTTCTATGTCTATGTCGCACTTCTCGTTTCTACACAAAAGAGCACAATATAAATTAAAATGTCAGGATTCAATGATAGAAAACTTAAAGTAAGCAGCTTTGTTTGTGTGTTCGAGTAAGAAAGCCACCTTTCCTGTCAATGACCTTTATGTCATCTCTCACTGTATCTATCGTGTGTCCAGCAATATCCTCATATAATGTTTTGCCAGAAGCTGTTATACATAGCTGGCAATTTCCCATATCTTAATTCCTTGTGGGGAATGAGTAAATAAAGTATAAGTAAACAACAATGTCAGGATCTGACTCTAAGATTGTCAGCTGGGCAAGGATTAGTACTTCTCTGAAAACCACTGTAAATGTCCCCATGGAAAATAAGAATGTAAACTGTAAGTCATTTCAACTCCATACCACAGAGGAAGAGAATCTGAAAAAAAAGAGAACTGATTCAGTCTTTTGTCTTTTAAAGGGGTGCCAGTTTATAATTCACACGGTAAGATATTTGCATAATGCTAGTGTGAACTGACTTGCATTTTTCTCTTCCCAGACGCTCTGACTCTGTTCCTTGTGCGCAGAGTGATCACTTTCCTGTTCTCCTTTCTGCTTCATTTTATGGATTAACCTCCCTCCACCCTATTTTTCCTCCTGGAGGAGCTGGACTAGATACATCAAGGCATAGAACATTTTATATTTATTGACATAAAGTTTTTTTCTTTCTCTTGTTTCTGGCTAGCTTTTTCTCTGAGCAGAGAAAGACAGGTGAGAAGCAGCAGCAGAAACCCAGATCTTGCTCTTCCCTGAGAGCTTCATCCCTATGAGTCCCCCCGGCTGCCTGGGGTAGCAGCTTGCTGCATGCAGATGCAGAGAGACCAGGCACACTGCTCTTTTCCTCTGTGCCTCAGCTACGACCCTGAGTTTTTCACATATCTGTAGTAGATGTCACATTAACAAGAGGCTAAATATTTACTCATAACAATGAAAGAGTGTTTGCTGAGGGCTCAGTTACATGCCATGAATAAAATGCTGTCGGCTTCTTTCTTTCTACCTGTGCAGGGAGCAAATCATTGGCTTGAATTTGGTCCATTTGTTCATCCTCCATGACCCCAAATGAAACACGTCTTCCCCCTCAAGTGACCATTTTTCTGAGCTTGGTGCTAATTTTGAGTGAATAGAAGAGTGGAAAGAGAGGAAAGAGATGAGGTTGTTGCCAGGACCTGTACTGCTCTTTAATGCTAAACAGATAGGCCAGGTTTTGGGTGTCTGTCCTACAGGCTGCATCCTCCTTGATTATCACCAAAGCCACAGTAAGGAAATCACCCTAGAGTTCAGGAATGTGATGAATAGAATACAGTAAAGAAAAACAAAATTAGACAGGACATGTTTCATAACTAAAATTAAATGTATGTGGAGGACAAAGAGACAAACCAGGGTAAAGTCAGGTGATTATTTCTGATTTATTTAGAACCAAACAGTTTCAGGGCTTTTGCCTTGTCCTCACTCCTTCCGCCATCCCTTCTGCGCCTGTCAATACTTGTTACTTCCCTCTGCCCTCTCCTACTCCACTGGCATCTCTAGCAACATAATTCCCGAGAAACCACCATAAAACAAAACAACAACAAAAAAACAAACAAAAACCTGCTAGACCCTCTTTACTTGGCTGTGCTCTGCCTTCTCAGTTTAGATTTTGCGGCACCCGCTGCCAGGAGCCAGGATGAGTGCCTGGGGACCGATAGCGTTCGGGTGGCCGTAAGACAACCGTAGTAGCTCTCCATGGAGGCATCTACCTACTGTGAGCAGCCTGGGGGCCCCAAGGCAGAACCTTTCCATGGGTCATGTACTTCACACCAAGGCTCCTTTGCTCCAGGTTGTAGCCTGGCTACTGCTGGCGGCTGAGCCTGCTGAAATAACTGTGCAGCTCTGTGTGGTGTCACACAAATATCTCTGTTTGGTCAAACAACTTCGTCAAATGAAGGGGCAGTGTTGCTTCTGCCGTACTGCTCTGAGGTGCTGCTTTCCCTGCCTGCGACCAATCATGGATAGACGCAAAAGGAAGGGGGAGAGAAAAGATAACAAAACTGGGAGAAATGTGGCATTCTGTTGACGCTTGAGGGAGCCAGAGCAGATGGTCAGTCACAGATGGATGCTTTGGGCTGGCAGGTCAGCTACAGCAGCTATTGCTCTGGTCACTGGCTCCCTTCTCCAATTAACTGGGGAACTGGCCTGGTCAGCTCTTTTTTTTTTTTTCTTCCTTTTTTTTAGAGATCTTTTCCTGTATGGGCGGATCTGGACTGCTCATAACGTCTCATCCTGTTAGGCACAGTGCTGTCAATCTTGAGATCAGCTGCAAGCTGAGTGTGAGCCTGAGAGAAAAGGCAGGGGACAGAAGAGAGCTTTGAGGGAAGGGGAGATAGCAGGCTATCACATCTCTTTGTCCTTGCCCATGTGTTAATAGCACTCATGTTGCTACCGTGATTTTTCAAGTCCAAAAGGGCTTTGTACCTGGCGAGGAGCAGAGGCATGTTGACCCTTGAGCCTTCTGCAAGGATCTCTCAGCCTATCTGTCCTCTTCCCTCCTCCATCTACATGCCTTTTTTTGTTTGCTTGTTTTTAGGAAGTCAAAGACAAGACACATTCATCCTTTCACTATTTTACCTCATTACTTTGGGTACATCTTTTAATTAAGTCATTTCTGACTCCAAGCAATCTGTATATGTTCCTTGGGCTTTCAATGCTAGTACACTTTATTGGTGTCATTCAGTCTCCTTCTCCTACTTTTGCATCTTTTCCCTCTATACTTGGAAAAGATGGAAGTCCTAGACTAACAGAACATTTATAAATCTGTGCACATTCCCAAGCAAGACTGGTGCTGCTATTTTTGAGGCTGCTGCCATCTCCCATCTAGAAGTATATCAGTACTTTTGGAAATAAAAAGGGTGTATCTAACAAGCATTACGTCATGGAAACAGCCTAATAATGTTTTTTAAAGGTTAAAAAATTCCAGCATAACATTCTCTATTTTTTTGTCCTCATTTTATTCTCTCCTTTATTTAATAAAATCCACACATAACAGAACAATGGAGAAGGGTTGGGGGAGGATGAATCTTTTCAAAACCGTGTCATATTACTTTAGAATCAGATGTAAATTCAGTCCTATTGTTCACAAATTACGGTGTGCTGCCTTTCTCTGACAAGACTTGAAGAGAGGGCAGAAATATCATCTCTACAGCATCACGAGACTCATGCTGTATGAGGGAAACATTGTACTATCCATATGTGCTCCACATCCAACAGCAGAGCTTGCTGCAGAAGTGCCTGCTGGCACTGCTACGCATGTCAGTAGCCTAAAGAAGGCAGAACCAGGAGGGTATATCTGGGGGCTGGAGGGGTTATGAGGAGAGGTTTATGGGCCCTGAAGTCGATACACATACATATACACACAGATGCACATAAGCTAGGAAGCCCTTGGGAAGCTCATGACGGTTGAACTGTGCCCTTGCTACCACACAATTACAGATAACAAGCTTCTCGCTATTTATTTCTTCATTTAGAAAATGCCCACCTCTTACTCTAGGCACTAACCATGGAAATGTTAAATGCAGACAGCCATGAACTAAGTGTACAGATGGTCTTTGGCTTTGTCCCTCAGCTAGTTGAGTAGCTGTGGTTTCTGTTCAACCATCATGTCTTTTGTCTCCATGTTCTGCACCTCTGCAAAGGTTGGGAGTCCTGCGCTTTGTGGCGCTGCAATGCTGGGGTTGCAGCCTTTGCCAGAAAGATCCCTACCAGCAGCACTTTTGGAGATATGGCATTGGCATTCCTGAGAGCAGAGCAAGTTTAACTGAAAACAGTGGTTTGGGTATCACCCCAGAATAGCTAGATTCCAGATGTTAGAGATTATTTTAAGACAAAACCAACATCACTTGTGCCATTGAGATTTCTCGGGGGATGTTTTGATCTACAGAACACTGTGAGAAAGGCAGGGATGCTGAATGTAGGCAGTTTCCCTCTCCTGGCTGAACCCACAACCCTGATATTTCAGGCAGGATTGCTTTTGCTTTCACTACTCTTGGCAGGAGTAGTGTCATGTCACCGGGAGGTGGTGGCTGCTGATGTAAGGCTGCTGTTGCTGCGGGTGATACCTTCAAACTCTCTCACTGACACCTGGCTAAGGCCACTTCTCATCCCATCAGTTTTACAGCCCTCTGCTGCTTTGACCAGTGCAGCTGTTTCTGTGATTCAGGTACCTCTTATGTAATTACTAATGTTGCATTAACCTATATCTCCTTTTGTCCTATCAACTTCCAGAAATTAATGTAGATTAAGTCCCAGTAAGTAGACATGGTGAACTCTTGCCCTTTATAGCCATGTTAAAGCACTAAAATGTATCTTAGCATTAAGAAAAAGTTGAATCCACATTGGCATCTCTGAACTATACATCGGGGTGAGCAATGAGGTAAAAGAGAGATCTATGACAGGAATAATCTGAGAAGATTTACAAAAACAGCATAAAGTCATTCCCATCTGGCTGTGGTAATGATTTAAACTGGGATTTTTAGAGGCCCCTGGTGCAGTGATGTGTCCAAAGACAAAGGATTTTGCCAAATTGCCTGTCTTTATGGTGGGAGTAAGAGCATCATTGCATGAACCACATCTGAAATGCTCTGCTATGTTAACTTCCTGGAGGTTTTGCTGACCCAAAGACAGGACTTACCCATGTGCTTGAACTCCTTGAACAATGTACCAGCCTGCCCACTACTCTTGAAAAGAGACATGGATGGGGGCCAAGCAGAGGAACCCAGCAGTTAGGTGAGGTTTCAGACTTTCACTCAGAGTTTATGTGTACCTTTAGCCCACTGTGTCCCTGAGGAAGAAGACCAGAGACAGATGTTCAGGGCAGAAGCATGTTGAGGTTAAGTGTCACAGAGCCAGCACTGTTGATGTTACCGTGATGCAGAAAAACAGCCATTTGACAAACCTTCTGGATAGAATTTTCCCCTAAGAAATGTATAGGCTTGAACCAAAAAAAAAGAGGCCCTTTTTTAATTGAAAAATAAATACTCTCCAAAAGAAAAAAAATCTTAGCAAGTCTAATTAATTGTGTAGTTGTTAAAATCACCCTCCCCTGAATACCAAGACAGCTAAAATACACACAAGAGTACCTTCAGACAACGTGCTAACAGCTTAATAAAAATATTTACTTTTATTCGATTAGTGATTTATTCTGATTATCAGGCAGAAGTTAACTGCCTTTCCATATTAGATGCTAAATAAAATAAATTTAATTATATTCAACTAACTTGAATAACTTGCAGGGGGAAATTGTGTAACGACCCGAATACTCTATTCTGCCTGGTGCAGGAGTGAGGATTGCACAGCACCTCACAGGATGAAGCCTTGTGAATGCTCCTTCTTCTGCAGGCTTACTGTGTAGCTCTCGAATCCTTGAAAGGCCTGCAGATATGCAAAGGGATAATGAAGTCTGTGTCTACACAATTATAATGGATTACTAAAAGTATCAGAGTTGCTGTAAATAAATCATTATATCAGGCTCATTTAGCCTAATTTCTACTCTCAGATGGCTTGTGATACAATCCAAGCTCTGAAAGTCAGCCATTTCTTCAAAATTAGATTTATTGCTAACCAAAAATGGAAGCTATCCTGCCAGTGTTGAAATGCACTTGGAAATACAGAGTTGGGCTCAAGCTTCATAGCTTTATTTATCCCATTATTTAAAAACAAAAAACAAAAAACCAACCCCACCCCACCCATCTTCAAAGATCTAGATGGTTTAACTATTAATTAAAACTTTCACTGACCATCTAGCAGTGTTCGGTGTTCACATTAACCCATCTATCTAGTAACTCATAGCAAAAGAAGAGCTCCTTTCACCTCCAGTCTCCTGGCAACCCACCATCCACCTTCTTCAAAAACTCCATCAAGTAAATACTCTGCAGCAATCTCATTTCTGTAAGCTGCAATTTCCCCTTCTCACAAAGCCCGAATAAACAAGCAGGCAGCTCGTGCAGCTCCAAGCGAGGTAGCGCTCAGCTTGCTGCTGCTGCATCCCGAAACGGAGCCAACTGTTTGCTGCTGTGTGGGCCAGACCCATGCTGAGTAGAGTTGGATGGTGGGTCCAACTCTGCGCTATCTGCCCATGCAGGGCAACCGCAGGGTTTCCACCCTGGGCCGCAGAGAATTTGAGCCGGCAGTTGAGACTATCTTAAAAGGCATCTCCCGCTTGTCTCTGGCCATCCCGTTCGCCGCGCCAGACTGTATGGTCACATCTGCTAATCGGTGCTCACCCTTGACTTGCTCCATTTCCTCTCTCTTTTGGGTCCTAAATCACTGCATGGGAAGAAGAAGGATTTTGTATCCTGGAAGGTTTGATGTCGCTTCGAGTTCAGGACCGGATTCACATGTAGCGGTGAGTAAGATCTCGCTCCCTCCCTGCCAAGTATATGCACAAATTCTCAGCTAAGTAAACCCATATTCTGCAAATATGCATGAGGTCAGGCTAACAAACAATATACTGTGTGGGTGGATGTAAATAAACTCCTTTACCACTGCAATCTAGCCATTTTTTGGAAGCCATGGCAACCGAATAACAGTTCACAGATTCTGCCCTCAGTGATACAGCATAGAAGTTTGTATAATACAAACACAGCATAAGTTTACACCAAACTTTACACAGGGAAGTGAAAAAGTAACAGTGTTTGCTTAGAGCTACAGTAGGAACCAGGTGTGTGGAGGAGGAAACAGACTGCAGTTACACGTAGGATGGAATATGACCAGATTATAATTTGTCTTTTAATCCCTTTGCTGTCTTGTAAATAGATGTAAGTGTCAAATATTCTTTGAAATTTCCTCGATGAAATTGTTCCTCAATGAAATTCTGTTCTATGAGTAACGTTATTGTAGTCTATACACACGATTTCCAAGGCTGCTTTGAAGATTTGAAAGTATTTTTCTACCACGGTGTGCCCTCGTGAAATGCTAAGATTACTCAGATATAGTATTCAAAATACTCAGATACACTTCACATATAATGCTTGGTCCCTAAGAGGATGATTACAGGAAGGAAAGAATATTTTGTCTAGGCACAGGAAATTTGTAGGAACAAAAAGTAAAACACAGAGCAGAATTCAACTCTATGTGAGGCAGTAACACAAGCCATGTCTACATCCATATATACTCCATGACTTGCTCTTCAGGAAAGTGTGGTCTTAGCTACTAGGTAGAGATTTTCAATGGATTGATACTCATGCATTCTTTCTCTTCTAGATTATATTTTACTGGCAAAAATATAACATGTTGATGGATAGAATGCATCAGTTCTGAAAAAACTTTCTCTCTTGCTGACTCTGGTCTGATAGGCATGATTAAAGTGAATACAAATGGGAAATATTAATAGAATCCAAAGCTGAAATTTTGTCAAGCATGCCATACTGTTTTTGCAATATAATTTTGCAATTTCATCACAATATGTTATTCAATAGAGCCCAGTTGAACATTAATAGGCAATTTGGTATGTGGTACAAATTAATGTAGGAGATGAGTAGTATCATGCTAGAGATACCAGTAAACTGTTCAGAGTGCTAACACGTGTGCTTATGTATGGCAGGATGGTCCAACAAGGCATCTGCCAATAAAATCATGTAGGACTTGATTCTGCTGAAACAAGATGAGTTACAGGGCAGGAGTATGGATCTGTCCCTTCTAATATGCCAGCCAAAAAATAGAAAAGATGCACAACCTGTGAGGTTTGATAGTACATAGCTTTCTAGCTGTGTAAGAGAGGATCACGAGTCAGTCAAGACAGTGCCTTTATTTTCCTTCTAGTTCATCTTGAAATACCTGGCTCCTCCCTTGGTTTCGAGGATGGACTCTCAGTATAGCCCTCAAGTCACAGTGCTGGGGTGCAAAAGATACATCAGGCAGAATTACACTACATGAAAAAGACAGCTGAAAAAGCATGCCTAAGCAGAGCCCCAAAATGAAACAGGCTCTTAGCTCTCTATAACACAGAGGAGGAGACCGTATGAACCCCTCACTGCATTCCCTTTGTTCCCAGAAGAATTCAGTAAATATTTCATAGCTAAAATCTCCCTGAAGAGCTGATGGCGGAGATAAGTATATAGATTTGATCCATGAGGTTTTTCATCCCATTCCTTCTCAGTCATTTTACACCTCTCTGACATCAGAATTACACTAATAAACCAGATCCATTGTTTTCATATGAAAACTAATAATGTACGTTGGAAATAAGCAATTAAATAGGATAATATGTTTCAACAAAACACCAACTGTTTTAATCCAACAGAAGCAGCAGGAAATAATTTCATTTTATTTTAGAAAACAACCAGAATCCTGCCACATCCAGTGGAGTGCAGGTCTGCATATCATCTTTCTTGGCCCAAGCCAGGGGCACACACCATCAAGTTCAGACTTGTCCTTAACCATATTCTGCAGAAACCTAGGAAGGATATGGGTCAAGTCTGAATGCTAAGAGCAGTAGAGTCTGAGTAGTGTCCAGTTGTTGGACTCTGATTACTCATCTAGTGAATGGAGTGGGTCAGTGTTCAGATTGCCTACGGTAGATGCCAGTTTTGAGCCTTATGGCTGGACTGTGATTTCTTGTTCACATTCACTGAATTCTTACCTCTACTGCTGGCAAAAGGCCTGCCAGCCCTGTTTACTGGCCACTTGAGTCATTCATTGCCTTCTGACAATGAATGATAACGGGCATTTCAGTGTAGCTTTGATATCATGGGATATGGTCTAAATGCAGCCTATATCTATGCTGTTAAATAAGAAGCCAGGGACAAATCTCTGATTCACAGGCTAGGTAGCATGGACAGAATCTCCACTTCGCCTTGGACAATCCCCCTAGAGAAGTTTTGTCATGGCTAGTCCTGTGCAATGTGTTCTTGTTTGAGCAGGGGGTTGGACTAGATGATCTCTAGAGGTCCCTTCCAACCTCAATCATTCTGTGACTCTGTGATAGACCTGGCTGTGGCAAGCTAACAAATGAGTGATGCTCATGATCAGAGATAGATACACCTGTTCCCTGACCCAATTAGCAGCACTTAGCAGTGTAGAGCTATCCAGTATAACCGTTTATATAAGCTTGTGCACAAGCTGACTTTATGGTCCTGGGACCCATATTCTAAAGATATGTCCGCTGTGTGGTACAATGCTATGCACTTTTCTGTATGAATATCAGCAATACCTGTCATGGGATAAAACATTAAGAGAAGCTTCCTCATCCTGCTATTGTGTCTTTATACTAAGGGAAGGAATCACAATAATGGCAAGGACCAACTGGGAGAGAGGAAGATGGAGTAACTGGAAGAACTGAGGAGGAAGACATTGATCAGACCCACTTGATAGTCTGAAAAATTCATCCACTCTACAAAAATCCAACCACTGGTGTGGAATCAAGGGGGAAGAAAATATGAGCTGGTATTAGAGTCAGAATCACGTTAGGCAAGAGCCGCGCAGAAATGCTAACTAAGCCTATGACTAGTTAAGCAGCCCCAGGGGAACTTCTGCCATATATACAGGGAAAAGCCACCAATTCAAGAGTCAGAAAATTCCATGTCATGTTTGTCACGTCCCTCCTCCTCTCTATCCTTTGGCCATATCCCTGAGCTCAGTTTCTGCTCTTTGGCTCCTTGAAACGTGGCTGAGACACATGCCCTCTCTTCAGGGCCACTAGAGTGTCAGCAGTTGCTCTGAGTGTGGGGGGGTACTACATGTCAAGAAAAAAGCTGACAGAATAGGGACTAAATCTTGTTTACCCTTCCCACACCCACACAGAAGAACTACCACAAAGTAAGGAGATTATATACACTCCTCTCTATACTGGTGGTAATGAGAAACAAGAAGTAATGAGGTGATTTATTATCCCCTGTGCCTCCTGAAGACCTCAACACACTCTGACTCGGTCCTGCTCTGCCTGGCAATTGATTTCAGAGAGACAGAATTCTATCCACTTCTTTTTGCTGCAGCAAAATACGCTGCCTGTTCCTGAACACAAACAAATGAGTAGGCCAGGCAAGTGGCCAGGTTCTCAGAACTTTCCCTCATAAAAGCAATATATGTGCTTATTGTTCTTCTAGATTACAAAAATTGGAAAGGAGAAAAGAAAACAATAAATTGCACAGTTCGTTTTATGGAATGGAAAACACAGCAGCAGACCACTACTGCAGTGAAGTCCATTTAACCATAAATGTGTCAGGACTTGATTGAGAGTGCCGTATTCACACAGATGAGTCAAGATTCCCCAGGAGGAGTTCCCACTGAGTTCAGCATGGTTTACCAGTCCTTATGGACAACAGAGCAACTGTGCAACTGCTCCTGTGGTTAACTGTCCCCTCACTTCACTCAGTCTCTCCTTAACTGCTCTCAGTCCCTTGTACTCCCAAGTATTCTAGCATCTTACTGGGGGTCAGGGTACTGTTGTACTAACCGGCATGCGAAGGGAGATGAAGAAACAGTTCTTGCCCTGAAGACAATATAAGTCTCTCTTCAGATTTTTCACAATTTAAACCTGTGTCTGAATGGAGTCTAAGGAGATAATGAAATATTCATTTTGGACTATGAACCATTTGTTCAGGAGGAGTTAAGATCCTTAGGTTTTCATTCCAAGCTGTCTTTTTCCCTCCTAGATCCTCTTGTCTTCAGTGAGGCTCCAGGTAAAGTAAAACTGGGTGGATCCAAATCATGCCACTGACAGGCAGGCACCAGAACACCTGTACAGTTGAGAGTACAAGCAACAGCAAGGCTGATCTTGACTGAAGAAGCAGCTCTCCTAAAGTGTGGTGTTGACGGAGTTACGGTATACTAAAAGGTTTAGTCCATGTTTACTTACAGGGTATGTGGGCCATATCTCTAACAAAGAACAGACAGTGCATGCCCTGTGGAAAGCATGGTCCTGTGGGGCCTGGAAATCCACAGGCAGCGTGAGAGGACTTCGTGAAAGTGGCAAAGCCACTAGAAGAGCTCTGCATATGCCATTCTCCCTGTCCTGGAGTGTGAGGACATATCCGGGCAACGGGAGAGTTTTATATCTTAATAGCTTCCAGCCATAAGCAGATTTTTTTCAGTCATTAACCACATGGTCGCCTATGTTTTTATTTCAAGAGTTTTGGAGCTCAAGCCATCCCTGCGCTCCTTGCAGGAGCTGGTGAGACCTTCCAGTTGCAGAAGATGATAATCTGGAGGTCCTTAGGCTCTTTTTACCTCTTGAACACTGATGAAGACAACAGTTGGCACTGTGTAATGTATGACTACAAGAACAGGGCGAGTGACTTGAACTGTCTCCCTCTCACAGCTGCCAGGGTCTGACTCCCTGCAACGCAGATGAAAAAAAAAGTCACTGAGGGAAGAAAGGTCATTTAGGAAGCTCCAGTGTGTAATATAACCTCATCCAGTGACCACTTGGAGTCACCAAAAATCAATATTGGTTTCACAGGATCAGAGTTTTTATAAACTCTGTTGAGACTGACAGCACTGAAAGTGATCCATAGTGCATCACTTAAATAAGGTAGCACTAGTGTCATAGCAGATTATAAATACAAACTGTATTTTACGATAGACCCATTGGTCTTCCTCCTTAGAAATATAAGCTACATAACTTGAGTCTGGGGATTTAGACAGTTTTTCATGTACTGAATACATTGCAATGACATGAAGCAGAGTTAGTAAACTCCAATTTCAAAATAACTCAAAAAGAAGAAAAAGGCAGAGGAGGAAAAGGAAGAAATAGGGAAAAAGAAAACAGAAGAAGAAACAGAAAAATAAAATGTCCTTAAGACAGGAGCTTATTTTCCTAGGGGACGAACACTGTAAGAATGGAGCCGGCATTCTCTTCACAGTAGTTCCACTGTTTATTTCATGCCGTTCTGCATCATTCAAGAGCAGTATTTAAATACATATTAAGTTAGGATGCTTCATCCATACTGCAGGTAATTAATTTTCAGAATGCTGCTGAACATACCTGGCCCAATAATTTATCATCTGCATTTGGCCACAAGGTTCAGCAAGATTCCTGCAACAAAGGAGGATCTCCGTTCCCCTGGCCAGAAGAGGTCGTGAACACACTAATGCAGGACAGTCTGCAGGTTCCTCCAGGCAGTTCTGGTCCTCATAGTCGTGGTAGAGTATGTGGTCCCTGGCCCTCTCCTCCCAAAAACCCATCCTACCAAAAGACTTTCCTCAACTTCTCTTGCACTATGAGTGGCTGTACTGACATCAGCCTTAGGAAAAGTCTGTTTTTGCCCAAGAAGGAATGCATTCTGTACTATAAATAAATACATTCAATTAATAAGGCAGAAAATGCAGAAAAAGAAGAACTAATCACCAGTTGCCACCATTTTAGCTGTCTAGCAGTTCTGTCAAGAAACTTCTAAACCTGAGGTTTGGTATCAGAATACCAGAACTGATATCTCATGATACCAATTCATGGGAAGAACCCTACAGTGTATAAAACCTCCAAAACATAGGAAAGTACAAAATGAAGCCCTGCTTTCCTGAGACATGCCCTGCAAACATGAGCAAGATTTGCATTTTATTTAACACTGAATTCATCTGCAACTGAAGTCTACTTGGACAGACCAACTCTAAGACATACTTGCAGCATGCCAGAGGACATTAGGAGGTGACTCTGGAGTCAACAGCAACCAGTCTTTGGTCTGAACACCTCGCCCCGTGCAGCATCTGCAGACACCCGGGCTCAGATCCCAGCAGTGCTGGGGCTGCATGAGCCTGGTGCCATGCGCAAAGTAATTAGACCTGCCTCTCAGCAAGACTAAGGAGCTTGGGCAGCATGACAGGGCAATGTAATTATAGCACTTCTGGAGCTAATTCAGGGATCACCGCGTCAGGCTGAGCTGTGTAGTCTGGACGCATCAAAAGTTACTCCGTTTTGAACGGTAAGAACTCACAAAGGACAGATTTAGCACTGCAGCTGTAGGTACCCCTCCGTCTCACCCTCCTACTTCAATTAGCAACGCCTCCCGCGGCGTTTGTCCTTCCAGTTGCAAAGCTTGTGGCCCCGCCACGTGAGCGCGGGGCACCCCCATGCTCCTGCCTCCATGAGGATCACAGCCCAGGAGGGATCTCGGGCAGGAAGGCATCTGACATGGCTTCCTGGTCAACCTTGAAAAAGACCTTACTCCAGTGATTTTCAGCATTGAAGAATGGGGAAGCACAGCATTAAAAGAATGAAAATTAATGGTGTCAGGTACAAAGAAATTAGGTTATGTTAATAATATTGGAGGGTCATTATTAAATTTTGCTGGCTTTTCAGAATATTTAGTTTGCAAAGCAGCTCAGATACTTTGCTGTGATATAAGCACAGCATAAATGCCCATCCAGACAGTCAGACACTGTACCTTCACCTTATTATGTGTGACTGAAACTGCAAACAGCTCAGATCAATCTCAGAGATATTAAATTAGAGTTGAATCTCTCTCTGTCTCCTGTACAAAATGAGCTGAGCTAAGTCTGAGATAATGCCCATATCAAGAGACATTACAAGCCACATTCCACTGGATGAAGATTTATTTTTAGCTTTTCCACAGAATGTCTCTTGTTACATGAACAATGGGAAAGGAGAGAAATTCTTAGGATTAGAAATGCATTGAATCTGTAAAGCATTATGTAGCAGCTGGAGAGTTGGTCTTTAAGACAGGGCCGAATAATGATTCTTGCATAATGTAACAATATGATAACTATGAAGAAGGTCTGGGTTGAAATGGGTAGCAGAGAACATTACAGAATAACAGTAACAAAGGCATTAGGAAATGAGGACAAGTAAATAAGCCACTCTAGAAAAAAAATAGATTAAAAGAGTAGATAAAATGAGCAGAAAGGAAACTTTAATTATGGGATGGGAGCAGGCCAAGGAATAATAAAAAAGTTAGATTAAACTAAATTGTTACATACTGGCACTTTTCTATGTCTACACAGAATTCATAGAGGTCAAATAAGGTATAGGAGCCAGGAAAAGCAGTAAGCATAGGTTATTTTTTTTTCTTCATTTTGGAAGGAAAGAGAAAAGACCAGTCAACTAAACATCAGTTTCTGAAAAAAAAAATCTAGAACAAATAATCAAACAAACTATTTTAAGTGTGAGGATGATAGCAAAGAAGGAAATAATAGCCAACAGGAACTTATTACAATCAGTTTGTATTGAACCAGTTTTACTTCCTTCTATGGCAAAGTCTTACAGATAGAGAGACAAGGCAGGTAATATGTCATATTTTGATTTTATCTCGTATTTCCATTTTAGTAGTGTCTCATATGACATTCATAAAAAAATCTAGGCATATATGGTCTGGATGGAACTTCTATATAGTGGGACAAAACTGACCGGGTAATCATACTCAGAATATTTATTTGTAGCTGATGGTTAAGATGGAAGGAGGTACTGAGCTGGGTGCCACAGGGAACTGCCTTGGATCTCACTCTATTTGATATTTCAGTTAATGACCTGAATGATGGGAAAATAAATAACCTGATTAATTTTGCAGATGGCCAGAAGTTAAGAAGGACAGTGAATGCATTGGAGGATAGGACTATCAAAGAGACTTTCAAAGAGAAAATGAAAGATGGAAAGCATAGAATAAAATTCAAAACGTAGATAAATGCAGGATATAGCACTTTGGCAAAAATAATTGACTGCACAAAAATAGGATAGAGAATAACTAGTAGGACACTCTCCTTTAAGACAGACTGTGGAAGTGACAGGCTATTTCTATGTTAGAAGTCAGACTGTGCAATATGAGCAAATATGCAGAGTGAAAGAGCTCGTTCTGAGGACCCAGCATGCTTGGGTTTACTTTTAGAGTTTGCTTCAATCTAGTTCTATCCTGCTCTTGTGGACTGACTGTCCATTAACAGAAAATGCTCAGTAAGGGTGCTCTTGAGGAGCATCTTTCAGTTTAGTTTCATCCCAAATGCAATGTGCTTCAAGACTGCTCTGTGATGTAGAGAAAAGCATGGTATATGGGAACTAGGGCAATCCAAAAGTACTGTCCTGAAACACTTACTTATGCCCATACATATTATATAGCATCTTAAACTGAACTCAACAACATTATCCCATTGCAAAAGTGGCAAACAACAGATCAGATTTTAGAAGGAGAAGGATAGCTTGCTAGACATTACTTTATTCCACACAGCTAAGGGCTCAGCCGCAGTATCCTGTTCGGTTCTGGGTGTCAGAAAAACAAGTCTGGGTCTAGAAAAAAAGTATATTTTGAAAATATGATCTCTTGGGAGTTTGTTTAGTTTAAAGAAGAATGATTAGGGACATGATCACAAGCACAAACTCTTTTAGAACAAAGAGAATAATCTTTTTTCTGTTCCCATAATGGACAGTACAAGCAAGAATAACTTTAACTTGAAGCAGGAAAGATTAAGTTTATACATCAGGAAAAGTCTTCTAAATCTATGGATAGAGACGCACTAGCACATATTGCCTAGGGAGGTAGAGCAATCCCCATCCAGGGAGGTTATTAAAATTTCATTTCTCTTCTTCAGACTATGATATTGAATAAATGTGGTTATGCTTATTTGGGAGAGGTTATGGCAGTGAAGATTGTATGCAGAAGCAGAAATTCAGGTGTCTTTGGAAGTGTATTCCTTGCTTATCTGGGGAGCTGGGTAAGTTTTGAGAAATGAGCTGTGTCCCTAGGTTCTACCCTAATGGCTCACAAAGAATCTAAGGTGCCTTGTACAGGCGAATCTAAGTGACTTCCTCCAAATGACATAAGAAGGCTGTGGTGAAAACAGGAGCACAACCTATATATTGTCTATTCCCGTCAAATGCCTTCAACCGAAGACCGTGAGGAGACCAGCGAGTAAACAGAGGAGAAGTGACTGGAACTGCCAGTTCCAGTAGCCTATCCACAGAGAAAACTAATCAAGCACTTGATCAATGACTGTATACCCTTGGTAGAACAGGACACTGCACTCAGCTAGTAGTAAATTGCCGTTAGCCATCTAATCTGTAGATGCAAACCAGTCTGTAGATGCAAACCACAGTTTCTAGCTTATAGGCAAGCCTGGGGGGTTAGTGACTCCCTGTTGTTCTGCAAAGTCCCACCTTCTGGCTGCCCAGGTACAAAAAGCATGAGAAGGATACCTTTGCTGAAGGAGCAAGAGGTCTGCTGCATTGCAATGTGGCCATGAGTAGACTGAATGCTTTCAGTGCTTCCCATAACGAAGGTCAGGCATCTCACATGTCAAAAAGCAGCTGCTGCTCAGGGACAACATGACATTTAGCACTGAGTCAAGAGAAGCACAGTGGCCTAGGCGATGCCGAATTACTGTGCTGATGATCATATGTGCAGTGACATTTTAAAAAATGAGCACTGGCTTTTTAGTGCCCTACAAACTGAAAACTTGGTCCTTTGAAGCCTCCATGCGTGGAATTCACATTGACTTGCGTATACAGAGGACTAGCTGGGTCAAGCCCTGAATATTAAGTAATTGCTTGTCATTCCAGATGTTGCTGCTTAAAACTGGCATCCTATTCTTCGGCTTAGGCAGAATGTCTTTAAAACTTTTTCATACCTTGTGCTTAACTGAGGTGAGAAGATAGATATGTATAGAGCAATTATTCCAGGAGGGAAATCTACATTGCTGTTCATCCCTCAAAAAAAAAAAAAAAAAAAATCCCTGAAAGGAGAATAACATTGGCAATGTCTACCAAAAAGCAATCATGGAAACAAATAGTCAATATTAAAAAGAATGTGAGGCCATCCCAGAACATCTTCCACCTTATTAGGCAGTCTAGACAGCCTGGCTGCAATAACGTGAAGTATTTGGCTTTCTCAAACGACCACATATTATTTTTAGCAGTCAAAATGCTTCATTGGCAAGCTGAGCATACGGCCAAGTTTCCTTTTTTCAGTGCTGTTAATTTTTAATATACAGTAGAATAAATTGAAAAGGTGCAGGTGTAATGGGGATAGAATACAATGAACTATGCAGATGGGGAGAATGCACCCCTGGCTTCCAGAACTTTACAGTATAACTCTGTGTTATCTGTACATTTAAGCCATATTGAGATCAACTCCTGCTGAAGTCGAGATCAGATTGTCCCTAGAGTGGGTTTCCTCTAGAAATTGTAGTTGTCTGCACAGTTTACTTGCTCTCCAGGGGAATGCACTAAGAACCTGTAGCTGTGGCATGACTCTTCTCCTTCACAAGGTATAAGGATATGAAAATTCTGCCTTTTCATGAAGATAGAATGTAACTCTTACGTGTCTGGAAAGCGGGAAGAGTGGTTTTCCATTGTGCAAAGTTTTGCTTGTCCTAAACCAGAACGGAAAAAAAGAAAACAAGAAAACAAGCAAACAAAACAGAAATGTCGGGATTAATTCTACTTTCTAGAAGAGTGGGGAATTGCAGATATAATTCCCAACAAGATAATACATAGAAGCAGTGCATTTACAGGTAGATGTTAATGTTGACATACCTAATAAATTCATCATTTTCCTAAGTGGGAAGCTTGACAAACTTGTACGTACAGAAGCCACAAGGTAAATCCTTATTAAATGCAAACTTAATAGCTAGAGATGTGTAGTCCCTGAGCGGAAACACTGAAGGACTAAACATTGCCAGATGAATAGCAGGTGGTCTGGACAGCTTCACCAAGTTTGTGGAAGTCGTTTTCCATTTGGATGAAAATGAAGAGGAAAAGTAATGAAATGAGATTGTGCTTTCATCATCTATTGGTTGGATGCAGCTCTTGGCGAAGTTGATGATGGTGTTTTTCCACACATGCTGGCCACATGCCATAAATGGTTAGCTGGATTCTGTCTTTGGGTATATCTTAGGAAGGAATCCTTAGGGAGGACTGTGACTGGAGGTTTGCTTTGGTTCAGGATCACTTCCCACCTCCATCCACAAGAAGGGCACTTCATATTTCTGGAGTTTTCTTTCCTTCAGGGAGATAATATACCCGGTACTGTGTGTTTGTACAACACTTCATTACCTTAGACTGGCTGGCGTCCCGGGGTAGTCCTTGCTAACAGATGACATCGGTAATATTAATGGTGAGAAGGAAACTTGGTGACTGCCATCAATTCCCTATTTCATGGAGATCTCAAAGATAAGCAAAAAACTGGAAAGCACTGGTCCTCCCTCTCCTCTGGGTCACCATTAGGGGGAACCTGCCATACTCCTTGGAAGGAATGGAGCGCAAGTCCAGAGTTTTGTAGGTCATGCATGTTTTAAGCACCATTAATAACAGCAACAATAATAAATGCTCAGGCACACACTGACTGAACTTTTCAAAGGGTATTGTTGTCAGATAGTGCTAAGAGAAGGGAGTTTGTAGGGAGAGTGGGATCTATTGCTCTCCCTCCTCCCCACGCCGTTCCCTCTATTACTGTGCCTGTTATTCTATGTCATTATTTTATTAATCTCTCTGATCAGAGCTAGAGTTGGAGTTATGGCAGGCTTTTCTTTTTTCTTTTTTTTTTCTTTTTCTTCCTGCATTTCCCCTGGCTGGGATTTCTTATATTTCCGTAGCATTACAGCAGCTTTTGCAGGCAGCTCTGAGAATACCTCCACCAAGATATGCATAGTATATTATTTACTGAGAAATTTCCAAAGAAGAAACTGCCCTTTAAAATAAACTTTGCTAGACCTAGGCAAATAGATTTAGAAACATTAGAGCCAAAGCATTTTCATCTATATAAAAGGATTCTTTTTATTTACTAACCAGCAGCTGTGCTTGGTGGATAAGACCCAGCAGAAAAACAAAACAAAACAAAACGTGTCCATAACTGTTACAGCTACTTTGAAGGACTATTGCCAATATCTAGCTTAGCTACTTTTCGCTCTCTGTGCTGTGACTTTTAAATAAAATCCTTTTTTTTTCCCTAAATATCCTCTCAACTGTAAACATTATCCTTGAGGATTTTCTCCTCCGTGATTTTCTGTATGAATGCAAGGTGGGCATTTACCCAAATGTACGGTTATTCTGACACAGATGCTTTTTATTTTGTATGCATGTGGGCCTGATGATCAATGTAGAGTGTCCTCTTGACCAAAACACTTTGAAAGACTTTGGTGGTCTGTGTTCTTCTGGTAAATGTGTATGATTTCCTGAAGAGCAGTAAGCAATTTCACATAGGCGCTGCTCAGGAGGCTGGGCAGGTTGCACTGAAGGCGCTTCAGTATTGTGTATACTCTGGAAGATGGTATCCTGAATATTTAAACATAGTAAATATTACTTCATCTGCTAATGTCAGATACCAAGAAGGGTCTTGTGAGAAGGCCTACAGAGATCAGTCATTGTCTCATTCTCAAAGTTGAGTGATTAAGCTGCAAATATCAGCACCGTAGTTGATCAAAGAGCTCACAGCACTCTTGCGAGGCAAATTCGGACCCCTGTGGATCACGGACACAGGAGCACCTTCTAGCTTGGGGACGCCCATTTCAAGCCCTCTTTGGCAGGGCCCTCAGCAGCTAGGTTGCCTTCGCAGCGTGTCGTGCCGTGGAACTGGTGCTGCATACTGCCCAGGGCGCAGAGGCAGAGCTTGCCTGGAAGTCGTGGGTCTTTGCTCCAGCCTTTGCCCTCTTCCACTCCACAATCAGGCCCTGCTTTTAAAATTTGCTGCTTACAGAAGATTTTACTTAACCAGGTTCATTTTAGCATGTATACATCCAACTTTTTAATAACAGGTCATATTAAAAATGTAATTTGAGTGTAATTCTGAGCTTTCATACCAATAAACGGGACATGTCCCAGGGATGTGAAGACATGTACTCTGGCTGTGCTTTATTAGCGTGATGTGCTCAAACTGTGCTGATTGAACTCTTGGTTCTCTATTGTGCTTGTTTGTGGTTGACTGCCTCATCAATTTTCGTTTGAGAATTGAAATGGAATACGAAGGTGGATATGGTATTAATTAGGAAGGAAATTGGCTGCAATATGCTTAGAGGCAGAAATCTTTCCTGGTGGGAATCTGATTTTGTAGCATGGCCAAATTGTTAAAGAATCATTTTACTGGAAAGGATATTTTTATGCCATACTGTTACCTTTCAAAAGAAAAAGATCAAATAAAACCTGAACATTATTGGATTAAGTAAGAAAAAGAACTCAGAAAAAGAGATAATATATTCTGAAGAATAAATGCACATACATAACCCATGCGTAGCTCTTACATCTGTGTATGAGTATTTAGGCAGTCCTCTTGGCACCTTACGTTATTTATATGCCCGCTGTAGCAGGAAAATAGGATTATTGTAAAACACAAAACCACGCTGTAGTTTTAACTGCTGCCCTACATCTCACATATAAACACGGTATAATGGCATGTATTTTTGAAAGTTTGATAATAGTTCATCAGGGAATTTTGATTTAGGGATTTCTGCCTGGGATCAGCTTCAGTTCCCCCTTCAACACAGAGCTCCTTCAAGCCCTGAAGAAGTTCACAAGCTTTCCTAATTCTAGAGCACATCTTCCTGCATTTGAACTAGCCCTGCATGGCATTTCGTGCTCTGCTGGGTCTTAAGTGTAGACCATGACAACAAGAAAACAGCAACACAGGCCAGAAGAGAGAAAAAAAGAACAAGGAAAAAAAAAAAAGAAAAAAAAGAGGATAAAAGAAAAAAAAAGTGGAGGCTACACATTGGTCACAGTCAGGCGTAAAGTGGTGAAAAACATCTCAGGAATGGAGGCAGGAGAAGCAGGGTGACAGGTAAAAAGGCAGGCTAAAGGACATGCTGGGAGATTGAAGGGCTCATGGGACACGGAGAAGAATGAAATATACAGAAGAAAAGCAAGAAGTGACGGAAAGGTGTGGGAAGACTGACTGCAAACTTGAGAGAACAACTCTGGCAATTAATAGGAGTTGAAAGCTGACAGCAATCCAGGAATTTGAGTTCAAGAAGTGAGAGACTAGATTGAAGCTGACTGTCAACATGCAAACTGAATTGTGGTCTCTTAAGGCAGGGAGAACTTGAAGTAGAGAAAACATTAAAATTCAGGGAAAAGGAAGCTGAAATCATCTGAAGATAGAAAATCGATAAACAGTGGGCTTCCCAAAAGAAGGAAGAGAAAAGGGAGAGATTGAGTGACAGGAGATGGCAGTGAGAGTGGTCACCTAGTGGTCATCTCTGCATTGGCCTTGGAGTGTCTTGGCAAGAGCTAGAAACATAAGGAGCAAGTGACAAAGTACAGGTCAAAAAGGCCTGCAGAGGAAAGCTGAAAAAAGCTAGAGACGTGTTAGTAGTGGGTTCAGCATCACTGTGGTAAGGGGCAACTGGGAGATAGAGAGCGTGGCACAGCCGAGGAGCTCAGGTTGGACAGGCCATGGCAGTTTGATGCCACAGATCCAATTGCTTTGTGAGGAGTTTCTGGAAAGGACGATCCCGTATTCCAGGTTGCAGACCCCTAGCACTACCTAGGGCCTCAAAAACTGGGCCTCCAGCTTGAGCAGAAAGGTTTCTCTTAATCAAGTCAATTTTATTTCCCTGAATACCACAGCTGGTAAATCCTACAGAGTTATTGAAAGGGCAGCAATTTCTCTGTCCTAGCAGAAGATGTTGACCTTTTCTGGAAGCTCAGGTTTGTAGCTTCCTTAAAGAACTTCCCAAAGAGGAGCCATCCCTTACCTGAATCAGCATGGCTGGATAAATTGCTTTTAGCTACATTAAAGTTAGATGTCAGAAGTTTCAAGGTCAAGCTTTTGATTTTATCAAATTCATAAATTTTTAAAAACTTTAAGGGCTTACTTTATAGAGAGTCTATGGTTGAAAACCTAGCAGAAATATTTAGCAAATCTGCAAAACAGTTCTACTTATTTATATGGAAGACCTCGTCTGCACCAGAGCAAATTCAGTTTGCGAAATGCTCAAAGATGCAGTGCCACCTTTTGGACAAACTGGTGTCATGTTAGGTCAGGCATAAAGCTAAGGAGAGGAGAAAGAAATAAAAACTGACATTCTGGCCCTGGCCAGAGTTGGTTCTCCTGCAAATGATCGGTTGCAAATGGAGAAGATAAGCAGGAAGGATACTCATGAACATCTGTCTAGACTTCCTTTAGCATGTTTATGACGGCAGTTCCCCATTCATTTGGAAAGCTTTTTAAGGCTGATGAAGTCTACAGCCTAAAAAAAAAAAAAAAAAAAAAAAAAAAAAAAAAGGGAGGAAAAAACGTGCTATGGTTTTGTAGAACTGCAGGATAGTTGTTAACTCACAGCACTGGGCCCTCTCTACTGTAATGTTAGATAAGTAGTAGCAATTTCTCCAGTGACTACAGATCTACAGTGTATGATCTTTCATGATTTAGGGAAGAGCATTCAAACAAATATGTATGCTATCATCTAGATCCGGAGGGACCATATGTGTGGTCTTAGAGATTTAGAGGCCGACAGCACAGAAACTGCGCGTACTTCTAATCTAGCGGAGGGATCGTTTAAATGATATATCACTCATCTGCAATTTACTGTAAAGTCTGTGTATTACCTTGACCGGACAAAGCGTGAGTAAACAAGGGTGAAGCTAACCATATAAAAAAGGGAACTGAGTAGTGTGGAAATATGCCTCTACTCAGTGGTACCCTCTTGCTGGGCTGTACATGCATTAGGTGATCTATAGGTAACTATTTGCTGGAGAACAACAAAAAGACAGAGTATAAATAAAGTGCTCAGTGGAAAATATCAGGAAAAGGAAAAAAAGTCTACGTGTTCCTTCACTGTAAATCATTTGCCTTGTACCTAGACCAAAGCTGAGAATAAGGAGTCGAGTCTTAGGTAAATTCCCTCCATTTCTTCTCCCTGTGTCACAAGAGCGGCAGCAGCAATTGCAGCCCTTGTTCAGAAGAACTCCTTTGGGCCCCGATAGTCTGCTACAAAATAATATCCATCCTTCAATCAATCATTGGGCTGTCCTAATGCTTTCCTGTAATAACCCCTCGTAGTTTGAGGTAGGACAATATTCTGCTGCTGGCTCCTGGCAGCGTCAGGGCTGTGAACTCACTTGGAGAGCAGTAGCCTGAAACTATCTTTTCCCTTTCTCCAGCTCTGTCCATCCGTCTGTGTCTGTAGCACTTGTCTATTTTATCACCACTGGCCCCTTCCTTGCCCTCTGCAGCCTCCATCACATCATCTAGTCACAGAGACACTGTTCTGGGATTTGAAGACCCCTCTTATTTTGCATGAGGATACTGGTGGTCATGGGAGCCATCAGCAAATTAATCCATGTGTTAGCACAGAGATCTCCACGGATTGTCATCACAGACAGTCTCCTCCAGGAGAGGGGATTTCAGAGCATGCACATATTGCTTCCTAAGCAGGAAGAGGAGCTTTCAAGAATGATGCACCACCCTTGTTCCCAGCAGCATCCCCATGCTAAAGCAGCCGTCTCCCGAGCTTTGCTCGACTTGTCTTTGACAAAGCACCCTCTATCCCCAAGCTCATTCCAATAATGCCGCGACGGAATATGGATCAATCTAGGGCCTTGCTAATAATAGTATTTCATCCTTTGGCTTGGTGGCTAAAACAAAAATATAATTAGGAAAATGCATTTCAAGTGACAGAAATCCTTTTTGCTCAACTCCAAATGAAATATTTCATTTTATTTTCATGGGTTTCTCTCATCATTTAAAAGATACACTTTAGTTTTGAAACGCTGTTAGTAGAATACTATACATTGTTACCTTCAAAAATGGAAATATTTTGATTTTTACAATACTAAAAAATAAATTAGTGAACTTGCAGTCTCCATCAAAAAAAGAAAAAAAAAGCATTTTCATTTCAGATATAAATATTCATGGATTTTGGCAAGAATTCAGATATTGGTAGTCCAGAACATATTTTTCTTTGGCAAATAAATGATGCATATGTAAAAATGCATCTGACTCTAAGCCTGTCTCTCAATTAAAGTATATCCTGGGAAGAAAACATTTTGTTTGCTTTTAATTAGCAATCTATCTGAAAACATATAAGAAATAAAGACAGACCTCTCTCAGAATGTGATATATTAAGAGTTCATATTATATACCCATTTAACACAGATGCCTCCGTTTCACCTTTGTTCAGTGTGGGCACGTGCCAGCAAATTGCAATTAGCTGTTTCTGCTCTCCATCATTTGTACTCGTCTGTCACTGCAACATGGTTGTACTGGGCTTTGTTGCAGTTTTTAAAAGTGCAGGCCATGTTGCAGGGGGGCAATGCAGTGAGATAGGACAGTTAAACCACGATCAGACATGATGGTATGTGATTCTGGACATACACAGCAGCTGCCTATACAGCTCTATTGGGAAAAAAGGAAAAGGTGAGTGGGAAGTTTAAAGTGACAGGCCTGATTAGCTCTTCTATCACACCAGTTTTGTGCAGGCGTCACCAGATCCAAATGCAGTAGAATGGAGAATTAAGCTATTGTATTTCCTGTCATGGGTAACTAAAGAGAAGCAGGGCTTCCTTTAACTTCCCCGAAATTATCACAATTGGTAGAATCTGAAATCCTATAAAAGGAGGACATGCATATCAAAGAGAGGGACTAGCGATCTACTGGGCCTAGGGAAAAAAAAATGGCCAGATCTCATTCTCACAGCAGTTCCCCAAAAAACGAGTTGGAGGAAATAAGGTGGTGGCCCTATTAAAAAATAAGGAATAAAGTAGTTACATGCATAAGAATAAGATGACAGTTTAAACCTGAGGTCGAGCTGCAATTATTTTTTCTGAGGTGCAAAGCATCTGCAAATCATCATCCAATATTCATGCCAATATGCTACAATTAGAGAGATGACTAAGTGAAAATACACAGTACGTGAGGGAGAAAAAGCTAAAGACACGGTTGAAAATGCTCCTCTTCACAGCTGCAGCAAGAGGGTCTCTAGTGGGTGCATCCACTCCGGCTTAAGACATAGAGTTCAGTTTTCAGGTCTACATGCAAAAGATATTTTCCCTTTGCAAGACTGACACTATTAAGGCAAAACAGATCCTTTCCAGGATAAACAGAGCTGCACTCAGCAGCTTTAGAGGTAATAGGTTGCCATCCATTATTAGAAGTCGGATCAATATCATTGCTTTAAAAAAAGTCACTCGGTAGTTAGTCTATAGTGTCATCCCCTATAGCTACACATGTTTGGAACTGTGTTTTGCACCAAAGCCTTCCTCGGATGCTCGAATCAAGTGTGCCTTTGCATCACTGTGAGCAGCACAGTAACATGCACTGTCCTGTTACCTCACATTAATGCGATTAAAAACATGCGGTGCACCTGTAGCTGCCATGAAATGAAGTCACCATTTGTGCTATGCCCACAGACAGCTCCGTCTCTGTTTTGCTTTAGGATTTTCAGTGTTTCATTGTGAACCCCTCTATGGGCTGATGACATTGAGTAGCCTTGTAAACAAGAGGGTTTTCTTTTTTTTTTTTGGCACCCATTTGCACCCATTTACATCATGGTTGAATCAGAGCAGTTCTTCTGGAGTTGAAATCAGGTAAAAAGTTCTCTTTATTTGTTGGTCTGGGTTTTGGAAAGAGAGAGAGTATTATTGGTTAAAGCATCATGACAGATTTTGCAGATGTGTTTTTCTGCTGTGTCCTGGAGATGAAAATACACTGGAACATTACTGGAAGGTTGTTGCAAAAATCCTGGAACCAAGCTGCTCATATCTCCCTGCCTTGCCCCCAGCACTAAATGTTCTTGTTAGTCATTAGGATTTGCCTGAGTCAGGGGCAGCATCACCTCAGCAGAAATCACAATTCGGTGGACACCAGTACGTGATGCCAAAGAACAGAGCGCCCATACTGGTGCAAATCCTGCGTTGGTACTGTGTGCATGGAAATATATTGCCTGATGAAGGCTGGAGGCTTGTTTACACGTAGAGCAGTTCTGATGGCAGTCAGCAGAGAGCCACTGGTGCAACTGGACCAGTTAAAACGTTACGGAGACAAGCAGTAGTCAAACGTGTTGCTGATGGGATGCTTAGTGCAGGCTGCGGCCTCTGTGTCCTTGCCTTTCCCTAATTGTCAGCCCCGGGGCCTCTATATTAATAGTTTGTCACCAACAGCTGAACTGGGGCTGTTCCTAAGAAAAGCTGTGAGAGCTGCCTCATATATTCATGTCTGCTTTCTAGGCGCAGCTGGGGGACTGGAATAGCTGAAGACAGAAAATGAAGTGGATGTGGGCCTCTGTCCTCATTTCTGGCCCAGTTCTGTAGACCTTATGCGCAGCAGACTATGTGAGTGACTCTCGTATGGAAATGTACTTTCTAGAAGTGAAGATTAGCTTGTACCTTATTCATCAGCAGAAAGTTAAATAGATAGAGGGGGAGGATTTCCTCCTCCAAATCTGCTCTGTCTGATTTTGTAGTCTTCCTAAAGATTTCCTTTGCTTGAAAAAATTGCTAAAAAATAAGCATTTGTGTGGTATCGTGCAGCATTTATGATGCAAAAGAGAGTGTATTTTGGCAATACCAATGTTTTCTATAATTGGTAAGACCGCAAAAGTGTGTACTTGACTGAACTCTTGAGTGACAAGTATTTTATAGGAGTAAACAACGGAAGATCATCAGAGAGGCATTCACAGGAGAAAGACCAAATCAGTGATTGAGCAGCAGATGGGGCTTGAGATTCAAAAACGAAGAGCATGGGCAACTTCATCTCCTAAATCTATTATTGATTAAACCATGAACAGTCAAGACTCTCGTTTCACTGACATTTAGTGCAGCAGCTCTCAGCTGCCAAGCTTAGGGTGTGAGCAACCTAGCAGGGATTAGAAGAGGGTTGGATAACAGAGTCTGTGCAGATGAAGAGCAATCATACTGTTGTTATTAATAATAACTCATGCATTGCTGAAGCCATGTGCACAGAAATTAAATTTAGAGAGGGGGAAAGAAGGTCTTTGCGGTACTGGTGGCAGCATAGTTGCACAACGGTGGCACTGGCACAAATTTCTTGCTAGCGTGACCCATCTCCTGAGCACCACTCTCTGCAGCACCTCGGTTCACTCCCTTCTGCTGAGACCCTCTCATCTTGCTCTCATCCCTATAGCAGTTATCTGCAGACGTAAACATAGTTGTGCCTCAGCAGAGATTTAGGCTTTGAATCTCCTTTCTCTCTCTTAGCGTCTTGCCTACTGTACTGGATTTTCTTTCCTACCATGCTAAATTGTTTTACTTTTTGGCCTTTTTCTTTTTTTTTCGCCTAAGTTCTTGCCTGCATTTTAACTTCTTCCTCTTGATCCCAGCCTTTTCTAGACTTTTGTATTTATCCTCCTCTTTCAGGAGAGGACTCTTTCTTCCTTCAAACTTCTCTTAAGAAAATTTAGATGCTTAGGGTTTTCATCAGATGTTTAAAAAAAATAAAAAGCAAATAAAAGGCAATCCCAAATAATAAGCAAGTGTTTTCTGAGTGCCTGGGCTTTCAGCAGTTATTGCTAAAAGTTTTTGAGTGAGTTATTGCTCAGACATTCCCTCTTCCTCTCCTGAATTGGGAAGACAATTTGGCCCAAGCAAGGCATTAAATATCCAAAGATAATACTTGATGCATTTTAATTGTTGTTCTTCCTTGTCCTGTCTTCCCATGTCTGACTGAAGTGATTCCTACTGGTAGGGGAGTTTTTCACTAAAGGCAGCTGGTAACACCAAGAGGATTTTGAACCACAAAATGTCATGTACTGAAAAGTAATCATGAAACTTATTGTTCTCTTACTTTCAGATTACGGCCTGAGTCTGGACTCCCTGTGGGCAGCATTTCTGCTCAATCCCTCTAGCTGAGTGCCAGCCTTTGGCAGAGTATATAGAGCAGATTTTGGGAGGGGAGCTGCAATAGGACAATAACAGGTTGCCTCATATTATTGACCATCGAAAAGCCTTTGAAGACCCTTGCACCTTGGTGTGAGGAGATGAAAGCCTACTGTGTTCAGAGCTGCAGCGAAGCCGGATATATGGGGGCTTATGTCGCTCTCCTTTGACTTACTGATGGGGATCTGACTGCCTGTGTCAATCGAAGTTACACACATGAGCAAGTCTTTTTTTTGGACAAGCTCTACTAGGACCTCTATTTTAAGCTCAAGTGGTAAAAATTGGACTTGCTGCATGGCAGGTCCCAGTCAGAGCTGAAGAGTGGGCACTTTTAACCCAGTAGCTGTATGTGCAGCATGTTTCAATCAACCACCTCAGTGCTTTTGATTCTGTGATACAGAAGATGGTGAGGGCCCTTTTCAGCTTCCAACAGCACTTAACCCAAATAGAGCATGACCCGATCTGCCTGTTAACTGCTGTCATCATATTTTCCATTCTGCTCTGTCTTAAAGGGAGGCTGTATCCTGCTTCCTGATAGACACACCTGGCCATGTTTGATTCTGCTCCATTTCTTAAGAGGTCAGGTCTTCAGGCAAGTAATAAGAATTGCTAGTGGTATTTGGAGATTTACAGGTTTGTTCTATATCTTGTAGGCTTACAGTCCTTTGCACTTGTTCAGCTGGCAAACACTGTCTGGCTGAGCTAGTTTGTTTTTTTGCACCAGACTCTTTTGTCTTTACCTTCTAAATTTATTAACAGGATTTTCAATTACTTTTAGAACCTGGATAGTAATTTATTTTTAATTATCTACACTGTGTAGCTGTAACTTGCTAAATATACAGGTCAGTTTAAGGTCTCCCTCTGAAAACAAGTATTATGGCCATGGAAAGGCTCTCAATCCAGTTCTATTATTGTTATTAATTCTAACTGAAATAATACTTAGTACTTATCTAGTAGTTTTATGTCTGGAGTATTTTGCAAACATTTACTGATTAATTTTAGCACAATTATTGTAAGGTAGGTGGGAAATAGCAATGAGAAACTCCATAGCATAAAGTGAAAATAAGAAAGAATAGTCACTTACCTATGATAAATGGAGTTCCTGCACACATGTTGTCCACAGGCTCATTCTGCCAGAAGCCAACATATTTTCCTGCACTTGTATGTGGATCTACTGCGTAGAAACAGAAACCATGTGTCCTGACAGCATGTAATTGAATGTGCACCCTCTGTTCCCTCTCTGCAGGGACTTGAGAGTAGAGAAATCCACATCATCATGTTCAGGGCAAAAATAAGAAATGTTTAACTATCCCAAGGTTAGGAGTTAAAGAGAGAATAGGACTTCTTGGCTTGATTCAGAGTCACAAAGAGAATTGGGATTTCTCAGCACATGGGCAGACACAAAGAGAAAAGGAATATATAATATATATAAGGATATATAAATCCAACATTGGATTTAAAAGAAGAGAACAGATCTAAAAATCAAGTTAGAGTAGAAAGAATAAGTCCTTGGCACTGCTACCAGATTTAACACTGACAGAGATTAGTCTTGGCACCATCAGCAATGAGACAGTTGTGATGCTTTTTAAACTAAATTTGCTGCCAATACCCAAAAGATTTGCCACTCTCACATGAGCACATCACATGGCAGAAGCCAAAGAACCGCTAAAACAATCACTATGCAATAGGTGGAGAAGGACCAAAAGAAGAACATTTGTATAATTAGGGAAAGCCCGAAGTCAACACCAGGTCTCCAGTGTTACATTTCTGCATGAGAACTGCAGTTCAAGTTTGGGGTGGCCGTGGAGCCTGAGAGCAGCTGAGATGCAAAGCCACCAAGCAGCATGGTTGCCAAAAGGAGGCCCAGGAGCCACAGGGAAAGAATTTGCTTAGCTAAAACAGAGATTGCTGGCTCTTCCGTTTGGAACAAAAGGATGCCCTTGTGGCACTTTCGGGCACAGTACTGATGCACAGTCCGACCGCAGGCCATTAAGATAAAATCACGAAGAAACCATTGCCACATGCACCTCATAGTCTTGTCATTAGGAAGATAATGTCCTTCCCAGGAAAATCATAAATAAACAGAAAGAAGCACCTCAAAGTGTGTGTAGCTTGCAAATGGCTCATTTACCTACTTCAGAGGGGAGGACCCAGGCAGCCAAATGCAGCAATGAGGCAAGCTGGAGACAGAGAAACCACCTATTTATCCAGGACTGACCCGATTTCAAACACTGAATGTGAACAACATTTATATCATGTAAATGTTAAGTCTGGGATGTGCAAGAAATGATTTTGTTTAATGGGGCCAAGCAGTTATCCCTGCTGTCATGAGATAAACAAGTACCGAAAAAGAGCCATCAGAATACATAGCACAGATTACTAGTTGAGACTGTGCATGAAATAGTGAAAGGTCTGTAATGATAGAGAGGAGCAGCAGAAGCACACCACAGCCTCATTATACCACTTCCACCTCCCCAAAATACAGCCTCATCTCCTTTCCTGGGTGCAGCAGAGATCACAGCTCATTGCTATTCTGTTGACTGGAGGCAGTCTAGACAGGACACTCAGGCAAAACTTGTCATTGGAAAGGAGCACTTTGTACAGGAAAGCATTAAAAATGTGTTAGGCAAAGCAAAGGAAACTAGAAGGGATCATCACTCCCCTAAAATCTTGGGTCATTCCAATCCGTCTTTCCACAGAGAGCCTTGCACAGAGACTGACAATCTGGGAGTGTTCTCATTAAGGAGAGGGAGGGATAGTTTGCTGCCAGAAATGCAGGTTTTAATGATGCATGTTAGAGGGGAAAGACAGGGTTTTGAAAGAAACTAATCAAATGGTGAGCAGGTCTCAGACCAGACATAAATCAGACATTTACAGGAATGGAGAATGACAGAAGTCCACATTGCCAGAGATCGACTCTGGAGTTATCAGAGGTTTGTGTTGTTTGGAAATAAATTAACTAAAGTAAAATTCCCTGAGCTGAGACTCTTTTGCCCATGACAACTCTGTCATTGTGTCTCACTCTAGAGTAATCAATGATACCCGAAGAAAGAACAGCGTTAATAATAAGAGTAATGAGGACGTTAAAACAGATGGTGTATTCAGGATAATCAAGATAGCATGAAGGAGATATGATAGCATGGTTAGTACCTGATCCACTCCATTTCAAAAGGAAGTTACACATATATATAATATGTGCATCTTTTCAAAAGAAAGATGCACATATATATAATATGTATGTTTGTATAGATTTGTGAGTGTGTAAGTATGTATATATCTTTGTAAGCAAACATTAAAAAGCATATTTGGATTTGATATAAATATAAATCGATCTTTAATACACATGAGTGCATGTATTTATATACATGAAGTAATATGCAAATATATATATAACAAAATAATCTTTCCAATGTGCAGGCATATAAATATTTGTATTGTATTATGTACAATATAATATATAATAGGCAAGTAAGAGATTAAGGTGTCTTCTTAATGGATGAGTACACTACTACCCAAAAATCTTGACTGGACATCTCGACTCCAGTCCTCCCACCACCTGTTGATGAGAAGAGACGGAGTCCTAGGGACTGCTGTGGGCTTTGGTCTGGCCCCATGCAGGAGACCAGCAATGAGCGATGAACCTGTTAAGGAAAAAAAATTACTCTTAGGAGAAAATGACTGAAGTGTCGGCTAACAATACATGTGAGGACATTTTGCCTCACTATGCAAAGCAATGCCATTTTTTTCTTAATAATATTCCTGTTCACCTTTTAAGACCCAAATACAATTCTTTAATCATGACAGTTTGGCACCACGTCTGAACTTACAGCTAAATGTGGCTTTCACTGAAGTCAACCCCCTGCTGGCATCCCAGCGGCCACGAAAAGAAAATGTTCTCTTTCACCGCGGAGAAAAAAGCGAAGGTGGCTGCAAAAGAATAAATGAGCTACTTATCAAACTGCATTTTCAATATGCACTTTTTAATGTGAGGGGGTATTTTAAGTGACTTATTTTCTTTCTGCTCTCTCTTGTTAATTGTTGCTCCTGTAGCAAGAAAAGGAAAATTAAGCAGAAGAAAAGAGAAGTGCCGGTCAGAGAATAGATTTGATTTCTCACCTTTCTCACATTTGATTTCTTGGTCATGCTGTGGTTAGTTAGGTACCTGCTCAAAGATACGCCAGGAGCAGGACTATTCAGCTAACCTCAGCTCAGGGAGAAGCTTCCAGCCCAGTTTCTAAACAAGGAGATCACTCAGTGTTGCACTTGTGGTGCTGGGTTAAATGATGCGATAGTCAGACAGGCATAAAAGGGACGGACAGAGACAGAGCAAGTAGAGAGCTGTCATCTGGGTGACGGAAACCACGGTCACGTTGAAGCTGTTCAAGCAACATTGGTCCAGGTTTAATACTATATTTTACTGAAATGTTACAGTGGAATTAGCTGTGGAGGGCTTGGGCAGCTGTATGTGACATTTCATTTCATTTCCGGTTACCCAGGGAGATGAATGTAGAGAGACCCCAGCCTGTGTGTTTCTGTTCCCATTTATCCCAAAATGAAATGTCATGTGTAGCAACTTGTTCTTTATGGCTTAATTTCCTTTTGCCCAACCAGCCAATCAGAATCATAAATGAGGAAAAGCCATTCTACAGTAAAAATGTATAGGTATTATATAACAGTCATGTTATTCAGAACTTCTGCTCTATTTTTTTGCCTAAGGATTGATGAATACTTGAAACACAACAGAGATATTTTCCTTGCATGTTTCCTAAAAGCAACAAAAAGGGACCACCTGATTAATAATAAAAATTGGTATGTGTCTTCCTGTGAATATATTCCAGTGCTGCAATTAAGTATTGAGTAAATAATAAACATCTCAAGACAAACCTTTTATGGCCTAAATGAGACGAGCAAGCTACAAAGTGTTCACTTAGAATAGGAAAAAAAAAAAAAAGCTGCTTTATCACCACTGGAAGCAATGTGAAACAAATGACGTCGCAATTCTTAAAGTTTCTCGCAACAGCAGAGTGGACTATTGGAATGAAAGGTTTCCTTTTTTCAAGTGCATAGAAATCAATACTACCGAGATTTCCCAAATACTGACACTATTATCCCAGGAAAAGAAGAAACATTTTTCAATTTATTTTTATTTTTGTTTTTTTTTATCTTTTTAATCTAAGGTTCTCAAAAGTTTCCTTAGTTCATAAAGGCCCAGCAAATGGCTGGTTTCCACAATACTATCAAAGACATTGACGAGCCAGCTGGCAGAGACAGCAGTGGAGTAGTAGTCTGCTAATTAATCCAGGCTGCAAGTTGGATGCCCCTCCGTGCCACCGGCTGCTGTTGTATGAAGTATGACTCCTCCTGCCATCAGTGCTACCAACAGCTTCTGCTGAGTGGGGCTTCACCCCTCGAGGACAGCCTGTTTTGTGCGAGAGCTCCCTGCTGTCACTCTCTTGCATGGGGCGCCTTGGGACAGCGTCTGGCTTCTGTTCCGAACTGGGATAGCCTCGAGCATCACGAGTGGGAGAGCTGGCTCCTGGGAACCTTCCCTGGGAAGGGAAGGTGACACCAGCGGCGCTTCGCTTGCACAGTGAATTTTTCACTGTGTATTTTCCTGTATGTTAACTAAGAGCTTCATTTGACCGGGATTGTCTTCCCTGGGGGGTGCTCTCTATTACTAATCAAGAAGATAGCCAGAGAGACGTAATGTGGAAACGAATTGACCTTTGTGAAAGGAGAAGAATGTGAGTAATCATTGCCATACCGCTTGACACTACAGCTGATTTCCAATCTCTCCATTGTCCTCGGTTGTGTTTAGCAGCAAATTGCTGGGTCTGGAGGCCTTTTGTGAGCAGTACTAATGCCCAACCTGAGAGGGTGCCTCACTCACACGATAATCCCATGACTTCAGATTTTGTAGACACGCTGGCCTCAGAGACGCAGCCCACGTACCAGTAGCAGAACAGTCATGGGAATGTGGAGCTCAACCTGATCGTCTGGCTTTTAGGAAGGAGGTTTCAAGCAGTTTGAAACTGAGGTAGGAACATGGCTGTGACCTGCAGTCCTGGCACTGACTTTGTTATAGACACTTCTGGCGTCTTCTCTGTTTCAGGAAACTGCTTTTAAAGAGTGTTTTTCCTTGATCCTGCATGGATTAGCCCCTTTTTCTGGAAGGGAAAACTGAGGCAGGGAGCAAGGATAAAGACAACATTTCACCACCCAAAAGAGCAATAACAGAGACTGCAGCTGAATCGAGGTCAGCTGCAAAATTACTCCTAGGTGCATTAATTCCTGGGTTTCTGCACATGCTTGTTTCTTCAGCTCTTCTGGGAAGTCCTTTGCTCTAAGAGAAATTAAATGATTGATCTCACCTGAGCTATTTTTGAAGATAGCGAGGTTATTTCTGTCCCAGACCTATCAAGCTGACCTGGATGCTCAATCTGGCTACTCCAGATATATTTCATTGCACATTTGGCTTGTTGTTACCAAGATGTAAATGATGTCTCTGCCTATAAAATATCTATTAATAATGCCCCGATGCTCTTTGCATTTCCTACAGTCATGTGGTCATCAGGCAAATTCTCCCTTCTTTCCTTGCACACTGGAAAATCAAGCTCTTAGCTCTTCTCCTAGCATCAACATATGCCTGGGAATCCTTGAAAGCATTGAATAAATTACAGTGATTTCCCTAGTGTTTTTGACCACCTGTCTCTTTAATATGATTGTGATTCTGATGCACGGTAAAAATTGCTAGCAAAACATTAGTCTCATGGTTGTTTTTTATTTTTTACGCTGACTGGTTACCTATCAGTCTGGAGAGCATCCTGTTCACCTGCCTCTGCAAAATGTTTAATTTCCCCTCCTCCTCCTCCTCCACTCATTCCCAAACATATATGCAAACAAAAAGACAGGAAGACCTTCACTTGCTTAAGTGAGAATACTGTATAGGGATTGTATAGGGAGAGTTTTAAGATCTCATATTCATTATATCTTACATCTCAGATTTCCCTGCTTTAAGTCCCTTTGAAGTTCTTTTGTAATTGGATTGGGCTCGGAAATTAATTATCATGATTCTCAGCAGCTAGAGACTGTTTTCCCTCCTTAGAGCCTTGCTCAGATGTTAATGAATTAAGGACAGTTTGCATTTAATTTGGCTTAGGTGACTAAACGGCTCAGATAAGGGTCGCGTTTCTACACGCGCTGTCTCATTCTGCAGCTGCTGGGAGCGCCTGCTGTGGGCTGGCTCAGAGCGGACACCTCCTTTTGCAGCATCCTGTCATTTAAGCTTTACTCCGAGCAGGTTTTTTGACAAGGTGTTGGAAACCGTGGAGCTCCTGACACTGTACATGCAGCTGCACTTAGAGAAACAACCGAAAACCATGGACAGCCTGTACCTGGGTAGATGGGTGTGTTAAAGTGCTAAATACCTTCAACTGCCGGTGGGTTAAACAACCTTCTCCCTTGCCGAGAGTTTTTATTTGACAGCAAGGTTAGAGTGAAACACAGAAATCCAATATCCTTTCTATAAAATACAGAAGGAGAAAAAAAAAATCATGTGGACTAAAATTATGACTTAATATCACATTTAGTTTGTCCTTTGCTGGGATTGGTAGGCTGTGTTTCAATGCTTTATAATTGATATTGCTCATAACACCGGGGAAAAAGAGAAAGAGGGCAGGCTATAAACTAAAAGATTGGAGCTGTAAGACAAGCATATTGTAAAGTGACAATGGGGAATAAGGTGGTTAAAGGGATCACTAGATGGCAGTCAGCTCTCCAGCAAGGGTAATCGAGGACAGGAGATACAAGCTTGTGGAGGGAGACACAAAAACAGCAGGGAGGAAAGCAGCTGTAATGCCATAAAATTATTGAAATGGTGTCAAATTTGCTTTGCTTTACGCCAGTAGTCCCGGAGCAGCCAGAGCCCTCTCCAGAGTCGTCTCATTGTGTCAATGGATTCACACACAGGAGAAGAACAGGTGAGATCAGTCTGTTCACACACAAAGAGAATAAAACAAAAAAACAAACAAAAAAAAAAGAGAGGAAAGAAAAATGTCTTGTCAAGTATTTAAGACTTGGTTTGGGATGTGAAAATATGGCAGTGAAACTCAAACCCTAATGAATTTTTGGATAGAGACTGCATACATTAATGTCACTTACTTAGCATCAGTGCAGGAGTGTCATATATTTTAGATAGGCTGAAAGCAGTAGAAAATCTGAATATTATATTAATATTGTTTATTATTTCTGTCACTTCTCTCATCGTGCCTCGGGCTGTGCTAAATGTAGTGGAGAAGGGTCTGGAGGTATCCTCAACCTGTAAAGCAATACTGGGGATTGTGTTAAATTGTACAAACTGAGGATCACTCCCAAATTTTCCTTTCATGGATATGTCAGAGTGAGATAACCTTGACTTCTTTTTTTCTTTTTTTCTTTTTTTTCTAAATATCATTTTTTCAATAGCTCAGGTTCAGAATTAGACAAGATAACAGTGATATCTTTCCCAGTTCCATTTTCCCACACCTATATTTAAGAAATTCATTAGTCCCCACTAGAATCCAACCCCCAAGAGCCGGAAAATAACCAGTAGGGGATAATGTTCAGTTACTTATCTAACACGTATGAAGTCTTCCCAAAGTTATTGCTATTTAAGACACTCAACAGTCAGTCTATGGTCTGTTCTTTATTTCTATGGGAATGTAGAAATAGGGCTGTATTTAAAGCTTATTTGATAACTTTTCAATGCAACATGACAAAAACAAATGCTTGTTTAATCTAAATCTAAAGGATTCTAAAGGACTCGGTGATGACCTACTACCTATGACAAAACCTCTATCTGAAACCTATCTGATATCTTGACCACGTTTCTAGACAAGTTGCCCGATCACTTCCCAAAGCAAGTGGTCCTCTGCACCACAGGTGGAGAGGCCTTGCGTTTCTGCTCCCATAGATCCTGGGAAATCATTTCACCATTCTAGGAAGAACAAATTGTTCCAGCTGTTTCTGAACTAAAATACTGTAGATCTGTTATTCAGGGAAAAGAGAAGAAAATGCGTTGGCTGTTTATTTTGACACAGATTGAGCATTTTCTTTTAGGTTTTCAGAATTTCAGTGAAACTGAAATAGTGGGAGTGTCTATGTTATTTTAACTCAGATCAGCAGGGCACTTTTGAAGCAAAATTCTTCAGCATGCTATTCACTACACTTCATATTTCAGAATGGTTTTGGAGCATATTTTTAGCAAATGAAGCTAAAATGTAAAAAGCACTCCTGCAACGCAGCACCATGTTCGAGCCACTAATGGGCCTTCAGGCTGAGAGTTAGTCCACAGCAAACGCACCTGAAATGAGGGCAGCGTGGGCTTGGGTTCCTCAACAACTAGGTTGTTCTACAGATATGGTTTGACTTAGCAGTACTTCTTGCTACTGTAATACAGCACTGTATCCCAGCCAGCCTCACAAAAGCACACAATTTGAATGCACAAAACTTATCCAGCAATACTCTATCCATTTCATATCTGTAACCTTGTCGTCATTATTTTTACCTACTGCACAAAAATTGCTCCAGCCATTCCGTTGCCTCTTTCAAACAGGAGTCTTGATTTTCACAAAGAACCTGCAGACTGATCTGACCATTTGGGGTATCCATTTAGACCTGATGCACTGGTCTCGCTCAGAACAACGCAGAGGACCTGGGAGAACCAGGAGCATCTAGATTGCTAGATGATGCTCCCAGTTCTGATGCATTTTGACTGTAACCCAAAGGCAAGCATCAGGATGTCTCAGCATATGAAACACCCATATGAGCCTGATGTCAGGGTCTAGCAGGAGACCAGGAGATATCTAAAGCTGAGCTAATCACATGAGTCTGGTTCTGTAGCCAATTAAGACAAACAGGGGCTTGCAGAAAGCATTTAATCTGACCTACGTTAGAAACATTTCTTTGGACAAAATGAATCACCCAACAGATATATATATATATTCCAACAGCCGTGGTGTTATGTGCGATCTGGGTGTTTTGGTTTTAGAATCATATTAATGCTATAAGGGGACTAGCTAAAAAGAGATGCAAAATTAAGGCTTGGGAAGAGGAAAATGATTTTTTTTTCTCTAAATCACCATAAATCTCAATACTAACAAAATGAAAATGACCACAGTGATGAAAAGTTCCTCAGGTGACAGGTCAGGCAGGCAATTTGCTGTTTCTGTGCAAGATTTTAGTTAAGATAAGAGTATTGTGCACAATCAGAATATTATGTATATAATAAGAAATAATCAGTTAAGAGCTCTGTTCCCCAGGCTCAGGGTAGAAAAGCTTATCTAGGGCTCCTGCTTAACATTATTGTCTTTGGCTGAGTTTCACCTTGCTGTAGTCATATAGAAACAGGGATTTCTTTTCTTAAACCTTTCTCTTTCATAGTAAGGATAAGACATTTGTCATTTGGGTCCCTGGTGCTATATTATCTATTTCATGCCATAAGAGTTTTTCTCTTCATCGGCACTGCCACCTTACTTGCTAATATCAAAGCAACTCCATCTCCTATTCCTTATGCATGTATTTCTGTGATGATGTGAAGGAATGAGGATAATTCATGTCATGGGACCCAGATATGTTCACGTCATCATAAACCTAGAAAGTGTTTATGTGCATGTGGTTAAAACTAGAAAGCCCTACGGCCTACTCTCTATTATTTCGCTATAACATTAGTATATGGATTGACACACCGGTAAAAGTAGATGAAGACATTTATGTTACACCCTTAGAGGGAATCCCCTCTGTTGCATTGTTTTAGCTTAGCAATATACTTTCCATAGTGTGCTTGGGCATCGGTGCTTTGCAAAAATATAGATACTGATTCTCCCTTCCGGATATTCCTTTGCTCCTTCCTTCCTGTTTTTGATTGGTTTGTCTTTTGTCCTTCTGCATAGAAAATCCACATAGAAACTAATGGAGTTTGTGAAATTTTCTATGTCACTTTAAAACCATACCATAGCACTTAGTAAACAACTGCACATTTGCTAGTTGATGTTAGGGGTCAGTAAAAGGAAATGGATAAACGCCTTGGGGAATTCTACAGGCTTTTTGATCAACTTCTTTTTAGTGCAAACATTTTACAAGAGTTCTTCTGAAGATGAGCAAAGTTTTATCTCCCAGGGATATGGAAAAGTAAATTGCAGCAGCTCCAAGCTGTAAAACTTAACCTCAGTTATCTTCATAGTCATTGCTGTTAAGGACTTGACTGTCACTTGATTTCCACCTTTCTCTAGCTGGTGCTCACTCTGGCTTCTTTCTCTTTGCTTTACATTCTTACAACTTTCAGTCTTTGTTTCCTTTCAGGTCTTCCTTGATAAATTCAGTATTCTTGTTCCTGATCTTGTTTTAATGCTACTATGAGGTTGGAGGAGCACTAATTTCTTATAAACACTTTATTCAGACCATAGAGCATAAGATCCTGATTATTTCAGATGGCTTTACACCTTGATCATGTAACTAAACAGATAAGTTGTAGTTGTAGTTGTAGTTGTTGTTGTTATTTGTGTTGCTTCTGGTATTGTTCCCAATGGCTGTTCTCTTCAGAAACAAGGATGTTTTGAGGGATGTTTCCTTGATCATACAGGAAGGTGCATAAACATTCCTGTGCTTCTCTTTCAGTTTTAACACAAAATTGGTCCATGTGACAATTTACATTAAGTATCCTTTACTCTGGAGGTGGCCTTTTATTATCACAGAGCCTCATAAGAAAGAAAACTGCCCTTTTGGGGTTCTGGAGATCAAACTAAGCAGTAGTACTCAAAACTAATCTCTACCCAAGGACAGAATCAATACAAGGAAGAA